>JARACY010001142.1:0-65287 GCA_029255725.1 Scrobipalpa atriplicella | reverse complement strand
AACATACATTGGTATTCATATCTCATATTTAATTAATGTCATAATATAAATTAAGCATACGTAATAAGATAGTAACATAAGCCATCGTGCAACGCCAATCAACTTAATTCAACTTTAGATAAATCAATAAAATAATTTAAATTTCTCAGCGAAACCTGCCGAAGAGTTTTCCGAACAGGTATCACCCTATAGACGAATGGACAGTCAACTGGAATGGGGTAAAAGTGGTTAAAATCCCACTAATATTATAAATGCGAAAGTTTGGATATTTTTTACTCAACCACTGTATTGATCGGGATAAAACTTTGCAAACATAATAGTCTTGTAAATTGGAATAGGAAATGGGCTTTTACTAAATACTTCATTCTACGGGAAAACTCATTCACCTGCGAGTGAAATTTTGGGGGGAAAGCTAGTTCAAAATAAGGTTATTCCACTTACTCTACATCTTTATTGATGGCACAAGAGATGAACTGTCGGTTCTTGAAGACAGATGTGTATAGGAAGGGTCCGTGGCAGCTGTGGCTCTTCGGGTCTATCTTGCAGGCCGAGATGACGCCAATGACACGCTCCTTGCCTTGGTACTTGACTATCAGCGGTCCACCGTGGTCGTTCTATCGTCGTAGGTTATGAAATCAAAAGATATTTTTCGACAAGACCTTAGTGAAACATAATCATGCTATTTTCTTTTCTTTAGGTACCACAAGTACTCGTAAGCAGGGCAACATCACAGAAAATGACGATTTATTAAGTTTTATTTTATCATTACCTACACACGAAATGTAAGTTCCACCACGCACAGGCATTTTCAGTAGGCCTCAAAAAACAAGCCTTAAGTAAAAAGCCGTTACCCGACAGTGCATTTTGTAACCCCTAGGTGTTGCGGATGTCCTAGGGCGGCGGTGATTGCTTACCTTCAAATTAGGCGGTTTGAAAAACTCTGACACCAGGGTTTACCGGGTCGTTGTTCGACTCGAAAATCCACTCGCTAAGAAGAAGACCCGCCTGCTAGTCGTCATAAAAGATCCTGGTTTTTATTTACCTCACAGAACCCGCCCTGCATGGATGATCTTCTCGCGGTGTAGTCATCAGGGTCTTGCAGATGTCGTCCCAGGTCCACGTTGAACACTTTCGACGAGTCGGAGGAGTCGCTCATTTTCATCTCGAGCATTCTCTGGTCTCGACGTCAGTGCAGTTGGCATATTTTTTCTAAATTGTAAAAATCTTTTTAAATAGTAATTTCTTGTAGGATTTTTTCAGATTCATGCCGGCTAAAGATTTTCTAGAAAAAAATATTAGAGAATAGCATATAAATGAAGCTAAATATTTTTGCAAATCTAAAGGTACTTGCCTCACAGATCTCACTAAGCCTCTTCATTACATCCTTAGTGCAGATCATGTATTGAGTGATGATGCTCCTGAACCGCTGGGCCCATTTCTTGGCGCACTGCTCGTTGTCCATGATGCACACTTTTGCCTCTTGCAGACACTTCGCGTTCTCGGGAATGTGTACCTTTTGTCTTCTGTATACTCCCTAAACATTTAAGGATGTTGAACTATATAGTCAATCACACAGCATAAGGGCATCGAAGCATATTTATAAATTCAACAAAATTCTTGGAATTCGGTTGTGAACGATAACGAATTGGGCAAGTATACAAATCACGTCAGAAGCTTTTTTGGGGATTTAAATCTCCAATAAATCATCGAGTTCATCAAGTTGTTTCATCCAGCGTTTAATGCGACAGAAGTAGAAGATTCTTATCAATGTTTCTTAAAAAGGTTTTTTATTACCTCTCTGAAATTGCTTCCACTACCCCAACCAGCAATGAACGCCTTAGTCCCTGGCTTCTCAAGCTCTCGGCTGATGTTGTTGTAACAGATGAGATCAGCAGCGAACTCACACCCTTTCTCTAAAACCCCGAGTTTGAATGCTCTGTCCACCTTCACGATGGCGATGTCGTTGGAGGACCACTTTATGCTGTCTTGGAAGTCGAACTTGTAATCTAAAAAAATACAGGCGTGTTTCAAATATAGGTATATTTTCTTTTCGATTAAGTGCAACATTTTAATAAAACAGATTGTGACTTTGTGACTCTTCAGTACTTCAAATGACGACACGTATAACAATACATCTGATGGCTGCGCAAATGGTTCCAGGTTTGATTTCCGGTTGAGCATTGTTTAAATAATGAATTTAGTTATGTGTTCCGAGTGATGCATATTCCTTGTGTTTGTTTCTATTTCCACTGTATCCTGATGTAAGAAGATAATCTTAGTAGGGGTGTGTTTTTTTTATTTATTTATCAGAAACAATGGAAACCGAAAGGAATACCTACACTTCCAATCAACCTTCCTCCTATGCTTACAGACACAATTTATTTATTTTTTGAAATAATTGGTCTTGTAATCAAAGCTGTCGACGAACTTGGTGGTTACGACGACGATGTAGAACTCGCCCACGTCAGAAGAGAAAAAACATCAGAAACAACCACAAACAAACTTACTCTTAGGAATACATTTCCAGACGACCTTCCTCCGATGCTTGCAGACGCAATCATTGGTCTTATAGTCGAAGCTATCTACGAACTTGGTGGTGCCGGAGACTATGTAGAACTTATCAGCGTCTTCGACACAGGCGGCTGATGTTAGGACGTAGTTCTTCTCCACGATGACTCCGCCGCACAACCAGCCACGGTATTTGTGGGCCTTGGCTGACTCTTTGGTTAGTTGAAGGTACACCTATATGACAAACTTTGATATATTATACCATTTAAACTTGCCACTTTTGTATCTTCTGATATTTTAGAATATGTAGTCTTTGTTTATGCAATGAGTTTGATTTTGTGTTGATGCTAGTTTACCGATGGTGATCGAAACAGAATCAATGATGGAGCAAACACATCCCGAAGCCCGGATCCCGGAATAATTTTAACTACACAATGGTCGTGATGAAAACCAGATAAACCAGATAAAAAGAAAATCAAATACACCCATTGTCATAGACCATTGTATCGTATTTGATTAAGTTTTGTACAAATAGCCAATTTAAAACAAACAGTTGACGATCAAAGTTGCAATTTTTACGTAACAAGAGACTACGTGGAATTTTCAAGTCTTTATATATAACTCACCATATAAGGCCTCTTTCCAATACCAACAGACTTGCTGTAAAGAATTCGTCTGGTATCCACAAATGTGGTATTTTCATACTCCCAACCTTCGTCTTTTATACTATCGCCATCTTCTGCCGTAGCATTTTTACCTGCTTCTGTAGTGCTTAGTATATGACTGACTACTGTATTGTCTATTAAGGAACTACTCAATATTGCAGATACGGTTGAGGGTAGATCTGACAACGTTGATGACGTTTCTATGGGGTCCTCTGGTCGACATAATGTTGTACCTGTTAATTTTTACATTGTTAGTAAATTCATTACTAACGCCAATCTCTTTCTGACATCGTAACAGGACAATCCAAAATCGTCCCCGTTTGCTCGTGACGCGACCTTGAAATTTTACTTTCAACACGCCTAAAGAAGTTTCACTTCAAAAATAAATGATTCTCACCTATTAATAATATAACGGGAACCAGGAGCGAGCACAGGTCCGTCATTTTGATTCAAAAAGCGGCCCTAGAAGGATCGCTTCAAGGTATCAGCCAACCACAGATTATGTATTAAAATATTTATGCCAATTTTTTGGTCAATCAATTTTGTCTTCTTGCATCGATGAAAATAATTATAGGACTTCCTGTAGCAAAATTAATTATAATTTATGGTATGAATGTATGTATATTTTATGAGTAACCTATAAAATAAAATTAATAAATTTTTGACATCGTTATTAAAGTAATTATGTAGGTACTATCAGTACTGAAATAATCAACCTATCTTGCCCTGAATTCAAAGTTTTCGAACCGCCATTAGCATCTAGCTTCTCTCAGTTTATCAAGGAAGAAATTAAATAAATATAGTACAAAATAATATATTTGTTTTCATTAACCTTACTTTATAATAGTTAAAATTATATTCTATAAATTACGGGTGAGAGAGGTATAACGTTAAGTTCCTAGTTTATTTAGAACAAAACAGGTTAAGCAAGAGTTGTCTGAAACGTGAAATGATTCGAAATAACTAAAACAGTAGGGCCATTATAGAATAAAGGACCCCAAAGGGAACCTTGTGATACGCCGGAGGGTAGTATCATGTAAAGGAAATCAGATATAAAGCCTGTCATTATTACATTGTGATGTGTGTGTAGAATTATTGTCAGAGGTATTCAGGGAGACCAGTTATTCTATGAATACCTAAATTATAAAGCTTGGATAGAAGGAAGGCGTGATCGTCACGGTCGAATGCGTTTTCAAAATCCGTATATGGATTGAATGAGAGTTCACTAAATAAATTGGGGGAGTATATTATATTCCCACTATAAAAATAATGGATTCCACTTTAACCACGTCAGCTTTAAAAGTAATAGAACGCACTTTAAGAGTAATGATTTCCACTTTAAAAATACTCAGCTTTAAAATTAATGCAACGCACTATAAAAGTATTGGCTTCCACTGTAAGTATACTCAGCTTTAAAAACAATTAAATTCACTTTAAAATTAAGCTTTAAAATTAATGCAACGCACTATAAAAGTATTGGCTTCCACTGTAAGTATACTCAGCTTTAAAAACAATTAAATTCACTTTAAAAGTAATAATTTCAGCTTTAATATGCTTAGCTTTAAAATGAATTGTACTGTAATAGGTACAATTTAATTTTGTATATGAGTGTAGTAAATAGTATATTTTAAAAATATAGGTACAACTTGAATTTTTTTTATTACGTTCCATTTCACTTTATTCTGTAACAAATTTGACTGAAAACGGAACGCAATTTTAAGGCCTAATTACACCAACGTAGGCGATTATCACACTATTAGCGCAACGCGGCATAGCGCCGAGCGGCGGAGCTGTATCGTTCTTTGTAAGTACATCGGTTTGCCATCCATTTATGTTCGCTCAAGACGGAAAATAACGGATATGGTTTTATTTTAGTTAAATCTTGTTTACGCCGAATTGTGTCCAATGCATTTATTGCAACATTTGTTTTTATTAAAATAATTCTGTATACTATTAAAATGCAGATTTCCATACTAGACTTTATTAATGTAACAAACTAAGCAGCTTGCGTGGCGTTCACTTTGACTGCGGTCCCGTTGGCATACGCTCGCATCACGAACCCGCTGTTCGGGTACACTTTATCCGGCTTCTGCGCTGGCGCCGGCACTGGCGCCGGCACTGGCGCCGCGGCAGCTGGCGCCGGCTTCGGTACTTTTGTTGCTGCTGGATCTAAAAAGCAAAGAGGAAACTATACAGAATGTAAAAAACAACTTCCCACAACCTCTAACGAAACTGAAAAATAAAAACTAAGAAATTAGATTGTTATTTTGAACGGGATTATTTATGTTTATTGTTACCTCGATATTTCAGAGCTGTTTCAAACTCCATGGTCACGAGTAGACTGGCCTAATTGTAGTGAACAACCGCGAAAGTCTCAAAACTTATATTAAAAACCAAGAAATTCTTTTAGGAAATATAAAAGTCACCTCTCCAAATAAAAACAAACCGGCCAAGTGCGAGTCGGACTCGCGCACGAAGGGTTACGTACCATCATTTATAAAAATGGCAAATAAAATAATATCTGTTGTCCGACTCCCACTTGGCCAGTTTTTAGTATTTGTTGTTATAGCGGCAACAGAAATACATTATGTGTGAAAATTTCAACTATCTAACTATCACGGATCATGAGAAACAGCCTCCGAAACATTATCTACGCAAACGAGCAAAACAAAATCTCGTTTTTTGTAAGGGAGCCCCCCTTAAATATTTAATTTATTTTGTTTTTAGTGATTGTTGTTATAGCGGCAACAGAAATACACCATCTGTGAAAATTTCAACTCTCTAGCTATCACGGTTCATAAGATACAGCCTGGTGACAGACAGACGGAACAGCAGTGAAAACAGAAATTAAATTTATCAAGAAATCATCGAGATATACCAACATAAACTCTCTTGGAAACGAAATTTAGTATGGCGCTCGTGTAATTGTGACGTCACATTTACACGTCGGACCTCTCTTTTTAACTAATGACTCGTAAATTAATGAGTATTTTGTGATTCTTTTTACACATTTATTTTTGTATGGTGACAACAATTCTTACTTATAATTAAATAAAGTCATGCATATACATTATTTAAAACTAGACAAATAATTCATTTACCTGTATCTCCAGCAGCCTCTTTTGCTGGAGCAGCAGCCGCAGCTGCTGGTTCTAAAGCTGGTTCTTTTGTCTTAACAGGCGCGGATTCAAATTTGGCAGGTCTGAATAACAAAATATTAATTAATTAACTTAATTGAAACATTGAAAAAACATTTACATGAAAAAAACAAGTGTACTTTTTGTAATACAATTAGGAGATAAAATATAATAAATAAATATTTTTATTCTTTAATTTAATTCATTTTGACAATAAATTGCAACCATTTATCTGTAACATAAACACAAAAATATTAATTTACTTTATTAGTAATACCTACTGGCTGTTTTTTGTGCCTTTGCGTTTAAAAAAAAGCTGATGCGCGCGCATCGCTAATTTGTGAACAAGGAAAAATTATTCCGCGCGCTTTTTCTTTTCGCTGTATTGTTTTTTCTTTTTTTTTTGTTTTAACAAGTGATTAAAGATTTGTTCCTTTAAGAAAGTCCGAGTTTTATTTATTTCCTCGCAAATATGTTATAAAACGTCGTATGACGCGTGCGCTTTGATAATTACAGCTCGGGCTAGCAATATCGCCTCGGCTTTAATTTTCAACTTACCTCACTTATATCATAATACACTATTACATATTACACACTGCAAATTCATAAAAACGGAATTATGTTATACCCGTCAGGATGGTTTTTCCATGATAGTTCTTTTTCTACGTGGGTGACTCCGGATCTAAATTGACGCCTGCATTTTGGTCTGCAAAGAAACAAAAGTTATTATTATTATCTGCAAAACACTTATTTAAAGAACACTTAATAGGTATTTGTGATTTGTTATAGTCGAAATAATCCTAGTCATAAATAAATAAGAAAGAATAGAGGACCAAGTGCACTCCCTTGCGGAACTCTTGTTGATCAGTTTAGTTTTTAACTCAAACTCTAAGAAGATGTATAAATTGCTCTGAAATACGTACTCGACGTCTTTGTATAGCGAACAAGAGATGAACTGTCGGTTCTTGTAGACACTGGTATAGAGGAAAGGCCCGTAGCATTTGTTAGTCCTCTCCTTGACGAGACAGGCGGAGATGACACCGATGACCACTGAGTTGACACCGGAACCATATACCAGGGGACCGCCGTGGTCGTTCTATAGAATGCAATAAAAAAAAACAACTTTACTTTTACTAAATGTCTTTCGATGCAATAGTAGACAGTGTTCAGTAGTAAACTCATCAATCAATAATCCGCCTCCAACGATTTACTTTGATTAAGATTGAAGTTTAAGGCTCGTATTTATAAAGAAATCTCAAGATTGAGATCAATATTAAGTATGGATTTGACAGGTCGTTTTGTACTAAAGTGACATTTCTGATACGAACTCAAACTCGCTGTCACACTTGAGAGCTGTTTATCAATACGGGCCTAAGACTATGGATCTTGTCCAGTTAACTGTGTAGAAGGCTGCACAAAAATCTTTACATATCTCATGCTCTGTAAGTGGTCATTGGTTCCCTATAAGCGGGGTAACAATGTTGCCAAAAAACTCCCAAGGGAAAAAATAATGAAATTTGTAAAAAAAGTCAGTCAAAATTAAAAACTCCTAAGTCCTATTAAATTTTTACTCGAATCACATTCGATTTTCCAATTTTCATGCTTTAATTTTCTAATTTTTTTCTTTATAGAACTTATCTTTCATTCGATATGTAAAGCAGTGTTTGACTCGGGTGTTAACATTAATTGTACACTCAGTTTTCTTGACGCCCTCGCTGCTTTCGGGCACCAATACCCTCGTATGCAATTGATGTACGACAACCCTTGGTCAACAATCTACTATTCTCTTCGCCTAATTAATGGTAAACACCTATTATGACAATCAACAAGTTTTTTAAAGTCGCCTAGTCAAATATGGTGAAGTTGAAGATTAGGTTTTTAAATACTTAACGTTTAGGTAAGTCTCGTTGTGGAGAGCTGAATGCATCACCAGGTTAGTGGGAACATTGTCACTCTTCAGGACTTTCTCGTTCCACCTTATCAGAACACGTCCTGTCTTTTGTGTTGAAGGCTTCACAAAAATCTTTCTTTTTACCCATATAGGTAGTTCCCGAATGAAGCGTATGGACAGTTACTAAACAAGGTTTTACTAACCTCACAGAAACCTCCATCGGTGTTAGAGTGGGCCCTTCTAGAGCCGTTGAGGTATGTCTCATTGTGGAGAGCTGAATGCATCACCAGATTAGTGGGGACTTTGTCAGTCTTCAGGACTTTTTCGTTCCTTCTGCGGTCCTCCTCGTCGTAGTAGTTGATGTCTTGGCATTCCACGTATTTCTCCTGAGGATTGCATAGATTAAATAAGAATAAATGATGAACATTATTTCCTGAAAATAGTAGTTATTTAATTAAGATGTGGATAGAAGTGTTTTGGAAGAGCAAAGAAAATAAAGCTAGATTCTTTGAAATACAATATGCTTAAAATTAGAGTTAGTACTGAAGTGACGGCTGACAGTCATTAATAGGAGAAAAAAATACTGCGCCGACTCCAAAAGATTGGAGAAAGGCCAACGTATTTTGGGATCCATCATAACAGTGGAAGTAACATTGATTTACTCATGAAATATGGGCAAATTTTTCCTCTCCAAAGTGAGGCATAGAGACAAGTTCTCAGGATACCCAGTAGTTATTCATAGTAACAAATGTACGCTACAAAATAGCAAATCCGTACATTACAGATCTCCGACATGGTCTGTCCGATGTCCTTAGTGCATATCATGTAGTTGTCGATGATGTTGTGGTAGCGGACTCCCCAGCGATGCTTGCATCGGACCTTCGTGATGATCTCCACGACGCCTTCTAGAAGGATCTGTTGGTTGTCGTTACGTCTTGCAACAATGCTGCGTCTGTTTACCCACTAGACAGAAAGATAATAAATTAAGTTTTAGCTATTGATATAAATATTTCAACTTTCAATCAAGCAAGAGATAGCAATAAATACTACAGCTACGCCGTAGCAGATGTCTACGATAAATTCATAGACCCTAAGCTACGTAGAGCTTTTATCTATACTCAACTCACGTCATTATACTTTTCGGTAGTACCCCAACCAGCAATGGACGCAATAGTTCCAGGGTTCTCCAACGTCAGACTCTGGTTATTATAGCACACCGGTTTGGGGACGAACTCACACCCCCTAACTCTTCGCGTGAAGTCGAAGCCATCCTCAATCTTCACCACGGCTATGTCGTTGTTCATCCATCTTATGTTGTCGTTTTCGTGACCGTCGAATATGTAGTCTAGAATTTTAAATCATGCTATAAATACCTTATAAACTAAATTAGCCATTAGTCATAACATAGCTGTGTTAGAATTACATCAACCCATTCCTGAGGGATTCAGCACCTATTTGGCTCATTCCGAAGCTAAAAAGGTAGATAATAGTGTAAAACCGGCAAAAAATAAAAGGCACAAGACATAGATAGTAATAGTAGAGATTAGATAGTAAATAGTATATGCCGATAAAATTTTCTAACTGATTATACAAAAAATCCTTACTTTTAGGGACGCATTTCCATATTGCTTTTTTGGCACCATTTTTAATGCACGGATTGTTATATCTGTCATCTTCGTCTGCGTATCTGTAAATAAATAAATAAACAATATATTTTGCCATGTTCTCAAATCCCCATCGCCGAGTTGAAATTAAAATGGAGCAAAGAAACAGATAATACATTTTATTAAAAATTGTAAATGGCTCCTAGACTACTTTTTTGTAGCAGGCTTTACTTACTTGTATGTACCAGATACGATATAGAAGTGTTCTACATCTTCGATACAGGCAGCAGACGTCAGAATGTATTCTTCATGGACGATCACACCACCGCACAACCATTTTTTGTAATTCCGTGACTTATCATTGCTTCGAGGTAATTTTAGATGGACCTATTACAAGAAGGAGAACATTTATTACAAGAAGCTTTTTTACTAGAATTGTATTTTGATCTTATTACATTATAATTACAATAGTAAAAATTTTACAAAGGTTACAAAATTTACTCATTCAACTTGCAACTGCGTCATATTGCGTACATTGTCAAATATATTTGATCAGCATGAAATTCTATGCGCTTGCAAAGTAACGAGCAATAAACAATAAAACGTTATCAAACGTCGTCAATGAATGTTTTTTACCAGTAAAACTTATAAAAAATGATCACAGCGTAGCCAAACACTTACATAATGTCTTAACCAAAAATACCTATTATGCCATTAATGGCCTCCAACATTAAAGTGCACCATTCTTCGGAGGCCAAGATCCACTTCGGGTCGCTGAGCCAGCGGTAAATTAGTGTGCCATTATTGGCGATTTAGATATTTACCATATAAGGTCTATTATCCGTTACAGGATCTCCATTGATGATTCTCCTAGTTTCATTTAGCAGTTTTACAGCCTCGGGTAACCGAGACGCTACTTCTGCTGGTATTTGAGTAGCTACCTCTAGTGCCTGAACATCTGTAACCAAATCATCTGTGTTATTAATTTAGTAATTAGCATTCATAGTATATTCAATTACGTCATTTGAAACACCATCGATATTTTCAAGTCTACTTTGCTTCATCTCCTTTTTTGCGTATTTACTTTCATATTAAAAAAAAAAAAATGTAGTGAGGGCCGTTTCCTGAATTAAATTGAGTCTAAAATATGTAGGAGGACATCATTACATACTAAATAATACCTACCGGTTTTGGAGTATTTAAAATAATACCCGTGTGGTGCCGGGTTAGAATAGCATCACCCCATAACTTCCTGCGGGTGTCATATAAGGCGACTAAGGGATAAATCCAGGGAATGGGCAGCAGCGTTCCCTGTGAATAGAAAACTTCTACTGCGCTCACCAACCCGCCTGCCAAGCATGGTGAGTATGGCATATACCCCCAATGTTGGGGAGACCCATGTCCAGCAGTGGACTGTTGTGGCTGATGATGATGAAAATAATTAAGTAGCAATTATAATTTTACAAAAATGTGATTTGAAGGTACTTACCCCATAAAAGTTGTAAAAACGTGCCGAATATACAAAAAAGGGACTTCATCATGTAAAGCCGCATCTCAGAAGAAATTTGGCTATGAGATCAATTGGAAATAAAAATTGCCAATTTCACGGTATGACAATAATTCAATCAAAGTATTTTCTTACATGACTTTATAAAGGAAACAAACAGAAAATGAAATGGCAATTAATATCCGGTAGAACAAAAATTTATTGTTGACGCACTCGAATTAGGTAACTACAATTTAATTGGATCTCCACATGTACATGTAGGTAGGTACATGCCAAAGTTTATTATGATTTATACACGGAACCCAATCTTGCTGATCTCTAAAGCGATTGATATAAAATCTTGAAATACACTATGCGGTTAGCAAAACACAAATTGTTTTACTTTTTACATAAAAATCTTTTCTGAACGATGGTCATCGAATCAAACATAAACTACATACATAATATTTTCTTTTCAAATGGATGTTATCAAATAGTTTTAGATTTTTGTCGAAAATTAAGAGTAACTATGTATAGGAAAATAATGGCAGCAGGATACGTCATGATTATTTATATGATAATAAATGTATAACATAAGTTATTCACTAAAATTGTTCCATCTTCTTTGAATAGATTCCCATGATTAATAATCTAACTTTGGTATACTAACAATAAGTCAGTTGAATTTATTTCATTTAACTTATACTTATTTCACAACTCTACACTCGAAAGGAAAACAATTTGAAATTGTTTTTGCCTAGCAACAAAACATGTGTTTACGACTACTGCTTGCTGCAAATGAAACAATTCACATCCGTACTGTTGAAGTCTTTATTGTAATATTAACATTTATGTAGCTGTTTTATTGGCCGCAGCGTTATGTTTGAGTGTATCAATCATAACTTCTTTTCTCTCCTCATCATCATCACGACTTCTTAGGACAAGCCCGGAAAGTGGAAGAGGAGAGTCTGGTTCTTCTCCTTTCTTCGTTTCTGCTTTCGTTGCGTTTGCAGCAACAGTTGTAGCGTTCTTAGCTGCTAGCAATTTTTCTTCTTCCTTTCTTCGGCGCATGGCAATAATTTCGTTCTTTGCAGGCCTGGGAAAATTGAATTGAGGTGTAGACCTTTTTTTTTGTATTTCTTATAGAATTCTATATGGATGAATTTTGCAGTGATAATGATATGAAAAAAATACTGTTTTACTTAATGGTTTTTTTTTGTTAAGAAATATTGTTTAGAAATTGATTGTGATTAGATTAGATACTATGCGAGTTTAAAATAATTAGAACGCAGAATTTACATAAAAACTAAATTTGAGCGATGAAGTTAGTATTAATTTGACAAGTTGAATCATAGTTGATATGTTTTATAAGTAGGTAATCAGTTTACCCATCAGGATGTTCAGTCCAGCTCATCACTTCTTCTGTGTGTGTAGAGCCAGCTCTAAACAGCTTGTTGCAGTCTTGTCTGAAAAAAATTCGCAATAAAAAAAAGCACAAAAATGATGTCTACACCTTTAAGCACTCTTCTTTCGACAATAATTTACACTGGCATCATTTACCCTTCGCTCTTGTAAATAGCACAATTGAGGAGCTTCCGATTCTTCCAAACGCTGGTGTAAAGGAAGGGTCCGTAGCATTTATTGGTTTTCTCTTTTACTAGACAAGCGGAGATGACCCCAATGACTACGGAACTGACACCTTCACCGTGCACCAACGGACCGCCGTGGTCATTCTGAAATAGCAAAGTATTTTTAGTTTCTTTGTTTTTTATTTAAAGCCATTTTCTATTGGCTTAGTAAAATTAATTTGTGCCTGCACGATAATCTGGTTTGCAATACTATTTCTTCGTATGAAATCCTTCTTTACTCTTTATTTCATTTTCTCGATCATTCCAATTCAACCAACGCGGTTGTTCAAGTTGTAAGTACAGTGCATTATTAGTACTTAGTTCATAGTTCGTACTTGAATGGCAACATCGGCAACTTTAAAGAATGGTTTACACACGGTATAATTTATCAAACTGCACTTACGCACTATACTTACCACTGGTACAATGTAAATCGGCCATTAAAATAAGTATAGAATGAAATAAATCGTATGATGTAAGATATCAATCATTACAAAGAAGTACCTCTTGTTTTTGTAAATTAAAAATGAAATATAAACTACCTCACAGAACCCTCCATTTTTGGGCAGTGAGTTTCTCCGTTGATTATCTTGCATAGAATAGTTGTGGTTTGACGAGTGTATTATCATGTCACTGGGGTTCACACTTCTTCTATTGTCGCCTTCCTCAGAGGACAGTATGTCGGTACATTCTACGTATTTCTCCTGTGAAATTAATTTTAAGTACTCGTAGTCAATTGGTGCAAGAAATTGAAAAACTTTAAAAAGTAAAGTTGTAGTAAAAACGAACATGATTTATAACGTCAAATTACAATCATTTGCAATATATGATAGATAAGTTATAAAACAATGAGAGTCACAATAATAAATTGATCATCATCATCATCATCATCATTTTCAGCCCACATCGACCCACTGCAGGGTATAGGCCTCTTCTCTATTACGCCAATCCTCACGATCCTGTGCCAGTCTCATCCAGTTTGAATAAATTGATATGTTTTGATTAATCCAAGGCAACTATTTCGATAAATCTTTGTTAAATGGCGTCAGACACAAATCCATATTAAACGCGAAAAACATTATGCCTTTCCTTTGTATTTATTATTGGCGTCAAATCTTTTATGTTATAATACTTACTTGGCGCAATAAAAAAATTACTCACCTTACAAATTTCGCTGAGATCGGAAGTCATGTCCTCTGTACAGATCATGTAGTTGTCAATGATGTTGTCGTATCGATGACCCCAGACCTTCTTGCACTTGGGCTTGTCCAAGATGGTCACACGCGCATACAAGAGGTCTTGGGCGTCGACATCCATTCTGCGCGCTGGCAAGTTTCGCCTGCTGTTTACCCACTGAGAAAATAAACTGTGTTATCTACTAAAACTTGGTAATATTTTCATTGAGAATGCGATTACCCGTACAACGTAGTTGATTGGTTAAATTCCCGATCGGGCACATTAATTTGAATAATGGATATCTGTTTAGAGCTATGCGTCATATCATACTGCAGGTATGTACGTACAGGCATGCCGAATTTGTGGTCCTCCTGCATTGTTGCTATTACAGCGGTACGTGATTTTGACATAGGCCACTGAGCTCGGTCATCATCCGTTCTCATCCAACCAAAATGAAAAATCAGGTGACTGACGAATATCAACTAGTTTAAGAACGCTCTACGCAACGTCTACCGATTTATGGTCTTTACTCTAGTACCCATCTGTCCCAATGACTAAACTTACGTCATTATATTTCTCTAGACTGCCCCATCCAGCAACGGTAGCTTTGTTTCCTGGCTCTTCTAATGTCGCGCTCTGGTTGTTGTAGCAGATCGGTTTTGGTGTGAAATCACAACCCCTGACTCTTCGTGTGAAGTCGAATTCATCTTCAGTCTTAACTACAGCAATGTCATTGTTCATCCATCTGATGTTATCGTTTTCGTGGCCGTCGAAGACGTAATCTTTAAAAAAACATTAAAACTTAAATTTTTTATTCTACCTTAGAAACGTGAGTTAGGTAGTGAAAAATTGGTTTTTGACTTTGCACAATTTTCTAGTGGGAGATATTTGTCGTACACCTACTTGTATTTGTGTTATTTATTGAACTTACTCCTAGGTATACATTTCCAAACTGCTTTCTTTGCACCGTTCTTGAGGCACGGAGAGTTGTAACGATCATCTCTAAACGAAAATCTGGAAGACACAGTATATACGGGGTGTAAGGGACAGCGTCCCGCAAACTTATAGGGGTTGCTCAGTCAACGATACTGAACAACTACCACCAGGATTTTTTTTCAGGAAATGAAAATAAAAATTTGCTTTTTCATACAAAATGACCACATTGATCAGACAATTTGTATGGAAAAGCAATTTTTTTTTTTAATTTCCTAAAAAAAATCCTGGTGATATGTGTTCAGTATCGTTGACTGAGCAACCCCTATCAGTTTGCGGGACGCTGTCCCTTACACCCGGTATGAATAATTTACACAGTATAATTTAAAACAGTATTACATGAATATTTTTGTATCAAAACTTCTATAAAATCATATATTCTTAAACTGTTATGATTGGATCGGGTCACTTTATAGAGATCCAATTTATTTTAATTCATTTCACAAAATGATATCAGTTTAAGTTATTGCCCGAGAAGTAGGTAATGTGACCAGAGGCTAGTTGTATGGATAATTTTGGTTTTTTTCATCCAGACACAGATCAAACAACAAAGAACATGGAAAAGTACGCAAATCAGCTTGAAAGTACCGTAGAGCCTATGGATATACAAATACATTAGTTTTTGTTTCATTCAAAAATCTTCAGTAGTTATGATTTTACAGCCATTTGAATTTCGTCTAAATTTCGCGGTCCGCTGCTGTGTCACTGCCGTAGTATGGCCTAATTTGCTAAGAAACAGCAATCGCGCGTGACGTCATTCGACCGGGGCGCGCAGCACAAACGAGTGGACCAGCCAGTCACCGGGCGGCTAGGGCATGCGCTCATTTTAAAATTCTATATATCGGTAACTAATTCCTATCGAAATAATTCTTTCACACATGTTTTTTATTTTCAACAGACAATTATTATCATGAGCTAGAAATCTAAAAGTTGGAATTTTTCCCATGCAAGTATAGACCAGCAACATCGCTATATTTTTTTTTTACTTTCTGTTATTTTTACGTTTCTAAGGCTCGTATTTATAAAGCGATCTCAAGAGTGAGAGCAATATTAAGTATGGATTTGACAGGTAGTTTTGTACTGAAGTGACATTTATGATACGAACTCAAACTTGCTGTCACTCTTGAGAGCTGATTATAAATACGGGCCTAAGTAAGTAATACAACATAATACAGATATGAATATACTTGAAGGTTCCAGAGACGACGTAGAAATGCTTGACGTCCTCAATGCAAGCTGCCGAAGTGAGGATGAACTCTTCATGGACAATGACACCGCCACAGAGCCAACGCTTGTAGCTGCTGTGCTTGTCGCTGGTGAGCGGCAGTTTTAGGTATACCTGGGAGGTGGAAAAGGTTTATAATAAAGGAAGTGTGAGTGCTGGAGGCAAACAAATTGGGTACTTGACTGGGTAGCTTAAAAAATTCAAAACGTTTATACTTAAAACTGATGGCTAAAAATATTGTGGATTTCATTCATCATTTAAAAAAAAATGCACATTTCGATTTTAACAATCGAATTAAAAGTATATAAGTTATTGATTTGATTAGTCAATATTTACTAAAATGTGACGTCATAATTTACTATTTTCATACAAAAAAGCGTTATTGACATTTCATAAAAAGTTGCTGATTTGACTAGTTGGAAAGTAGCCAATTTTCTCACCAAACTTTACGGTGCGAACCCATGAAACAGAACAACTTTCTCCAAGAAACATAGGTTGAAATATGAAAAAAAAATTAGGGATAAAGGCGTGTTTATATGTATGTATGTAATACTTTTCTATCCTACATCTACTCACTGTTGAGTTTAGGCCTCTTCTTGTGTACGCCATCTTCACCGATCCTTTGTCTTCGTTCGTTCGCTACAACATCATCATTTTGGCTGGTGGTCAGCCTAATGGACGTTTTGATGATATCGGCAGCCACTCCTTTACAGCCTTGGTCTATCGTCCACCGTCAACTTTTACTTACCATGTAAGGTCTAGTTTCTGTTGCCTCTGCGCCCAAAATGATTCTTCGAGTGTTGTTGAGGATTGTCCTGATTTCACTTGCATTTGCTGCTTTTAGTGTTTCGATTAAGTTTTCTGGGAGGATTTCTTTTGTTTCTATTGATAATGTTCCTGCAAAATATAGGTATATTGGTTCCGAAGTTTTCTTTTTCTAATTATGATCGTTATTGGTTAGTCAGCTCTGACTTTTCGCTACGGTCCTGACTTAAGTCTGTTTTAAACAACATACAAATTACAAACATATCATCACGCCTTTTCCCGGAGGGGTAGGCAGAGATCACGTACTTCCTCTTGCTAAAAATTATCCTAGCAAACTTCTTCCCTTTCATCATATTAATTAACATTGTCATGCACGCTCATCGGTTTTAGGTACTCCTAACCGTTTCTTTAGTTTGTTTTATTGAAGTCAAATTTTAAGTAATTTTGTTGGGCTTAAAGTTATTTGTGGTGACTTTTGCTAAATTGCAAAGCCATCGTAGAAGAATAAACAGGATAAATGTATCGTAATTTCTGACAGATCGATTGATTTTTTGTTTCTACGTTCATGATACGTTGTTTATCCTTAAAAGCATTACAATTGCAGTAATAACAAATCAAATGCTTACCTGAAATTTGACATGACGCCCAAATTAAAGATATTAACCAAAAATATCTGTTCGAAGAAGTTAACATGGTGAATTTCGCCCGGAGAGAGGTAGTTTAAAAACGCTAGATATTAAATAGTCCTTTGCATAATTTCACGGTTGATCAAAAAGTTGATTAGCCAAGTTATAATTCTCGTTTCCGTTGTATATAAACTCTGTCGGCATTCGGTTTTAATATTCCGAGTTTTTATTAGGCATCCGAGTTTAATTGTTTTTTAACATGATTGGAAATATTAGGTTCCTTGTAAATAAATTGTTTGAAAAGAACTCTTGTTTTTATTTCATGTATCACAAAACATATTTATATGCCTTTCGTTTACATTTTCTCGTTACGATTTTAAGTTTCAGTCCTTTTTAATCCAGGAGCATATAGATAGATCATTTTAGAAAATTTGCACTTCTAGTATTGGTAAATAAATTTTGCAGAATTTATACATGCAATATCAGAATACCTAAAATCGTACCATTAGTAGGTACCTATGTTGCATACGTACCTACTATATTAATTTTAACTCTTTGTAATATAATTCTGGTATTTCTTTCTTCTGGTATAAAACTATTATAATGCAACGAAGATAACTTAGGATTAACAAAGAAAAAAAAAATTAGTACAGGAAAAGGAATTATTTAGTAATGTTGATAGGACGAATAAAAGCAGATCAACTAAACCCGATTCTAAGACAGGTGTGAGAGGGAAATTTAAAAGAGGAAATGATTCAATGAACGTACCTACTTCGATCTGAGACTTGGATCAAATAATGGGGATACAAACTACTCTAATCCTATTTGGATAACTATACATTCTAGTTATACCTATACAATAAGTTAAGCGACGTGTTAGGGATCATGTACTGAAAACTTAAAGGAACTTTTTGCTCAGTGAACGAAACTGAACCCTTTCAAAAATAAATGGTCCTTACTTACTTATTTGTGATGAAAGTGAGAGAAAACGAAACGC
Organism: Scrobipalpa atriplicella; assembly: GCA_029255725.1. Classification (NCBI taxonomy): domain Eukaryota; kingdom Metazoa; phylum Arthropoda; class Insecta; order Lepidoptera; family Gelechiidae; genus Scrobipalpa; species Scrobipalpa atriplicella. The sequence continues at coordinate 46,586 of JARACY010001142.1, read as the reverse complement.
ATCGGTTCATCGTTTGTTTTGTTGACCACTGTTTCGTCTTCATTTCGACTCAACGGAAGTGTCCCCATGACAGTTGGTTTGCAAGTGCTTCGCACTTGTGAGCTCTTTAGGAGCAGTCGTTAAGCATGATCTCCGCAGAGTAGTCCTCCCCGCAAGGGGGCCCTTTCCCACGTGTATCCCTGTCGAGATAAAGCAATGTCTCGTGTTAAAGGCACTTAGGCCTTTGTGATGAAGGCGAGAAAAAACGAAACGCATTGGTTTGTCGTTTGTTTTGTTGACCATTGTTTCGTCTTCATTTCGACTCATCACATTACTTACTTACTTACTACTGCGGCTCAGGGACCCAAAGTGAGTCTTGGCCTTAGCCTCCGACACGAGATTGCGCAACTTGTCTCGGTCCTGCGCCTGCGCCGTTTCTCGCCAGTTGACGGCTTGAAAAAAATCTCCTGAGAAGTGAAAAATAAAATTGGATCCCATAAACAAATTGTTTGTTCATTTTTTTTTCTTTTCTTAATCCAAATTGACTAGTGTGTGTTTTAATCTTCCATGCTGGACAGGGAGTGATAGAAAAACATAGAATGAAAGTGATAGCATGGACTAACTACTCTGGAGGACTGCTAACCGCCATACTAGAGAGCGTACCTCGATACTCGATAAAAAGGTCAAAATGCGAGCAAACCTAGATGGCGCTGGCATATTGCTCGAAGAGTCCGTTGTTGATATAGGTCATAAAATTGAAAAAAAAAATCAATAACAACTTGAACCAAATTATCTTTTAAGATTTTTAAAGTAGAAATACACAATGAGAAATGCTGTTTAAAACATATTAAAATACATATTCAGTTTACACAATATTTCGCTAATGTCAATAGATGGCACTGCTAAGTAGCGGTGTAGGTACGCAGTTTATAAGGGAGGTTATAAGTCCTCTTTGTTTTATTCGTCCATGTGTCCACACACTCCTCACCACTTTATCACCATACGATTTACTGACTCGTAAACAAGGGACTATTATTAGTTATTTTAAATAAATATTACAAAAATATATTGATTCGTTTTCAATCTATAGTTGTTTAAAATTATCTCGGAAATGCAGAATTTTCGTATAGCTACTTTCTACAAAATTCTTAGAAAAATGTTATATAGTATGCTATATATTCGTAATCTACCTACTCAATGACCCCTTTCAAATAATATCCCACAAAGCATGTTTTGGTGTTTTTTTTTAAATCTTTGTATGCCATCTTTGATTGCGCCCCCACCACCCCTCATCACTTTATCACCGTACCATGTACTGACTCGTAATCAGGAAGTCATTAGTAACGCAACGGTACCAGTCGTAGGTACAGCCAGAGGTTACAGTAGAAAAAAATCATCTTCGTACCACGACTTTCTATACTATATCAGTGTAGCATCTTGGACCACTTTTGCCCATTTTCCTTTGTTCCATCCAATATGTTAACCGTGCATAAATATTGCTATTTAAATTGATTATGCATACACCTCAAACCAAAGTAGGTACTACGTTTTATTATGATTGCGCCACAAATGGTTAAGAGTACTAGGAAAACATACATCCATACATACTACATATCTACATCAGTTCACAAATAGGCAATCAAAAACTTGATGTAGGTATATAGCGCTTACATAGTTGTTGTACTTATGCTAATAATTAATAGAGCTAGGTACATACAAATATGCTGCAATAATTCACTATTTAGATTAGCTTCTACATAACTGGCTCCGTGGTCTAGTGGTCTCTGAGCTATGGGCTCTCGATCTGGAGGTCTTGGGTTTGATTCCCAGGAAAACGAAGCTGTTAATTTATCGCTTTGTGAGATTTTCCCCAGTTTGGTTAGGACATTGCAGGCTGAATCACCTGATTGTCCGAAAAAAAAAGGATTCCGTGCTTCCGAGGACACGTTTAGCCGTCGGTCCCGGTCGCTGTCTTTGATAGTAGTCCTTACAGAAACCATGTCAGAGAGCTATGCTATAAGGCGGTTTAAAAACTCTGAAACCAGGGTTCATCGGGTCGATCGACTCGAAACCCACACGACAGAAGAAGCTTCTTCATTTAGCATGAGATAGGCCCCGGACAGGGTTAATCAGGCCCTGTCTGTATACATATCATTGCTCTAGGGTATCTATAAAAAAACAAGGATGCAGTTATAGAAGCTCGCACAGGGCGCAGAAAAGGCTATTTACGGCACTGCTTAGGCTTGTAGTTCCTTCAACACTAAGGCCATATTTATAATCAGCTCTCAAGAGTGACAGCGAGTTTGCGTTCGTATCAGAAATGTCATTCCAGTACAAAATTACCTGTCAAATCCGCACTCAATATTGCTCTCAATCTTGAGATCGCTTTATAAATACGAGCCTAAGCTCTATTCGACAGATTGGGAGAGAATCGATGGTAACAACAGTAAATCAGTTGGTCAGAACTTTTAGGAATTAGCTACTGATTATATACATACCTATTTTTTTTTATAGAAGCAAATATTGTCCGTATACCCGAAATAGAATCCCGTGAGAATGAGGAATTTGTCCGCGGTAAAAAGAAGCCTACGTCCATTTCCACGGTAACAACTATTCTTTTGCCAAATTTAATTAATATGTGTTCAGCCATTTAGGCATGAACGAGTAACAGGTAGATAAACAAACAGAGTTATTTTTGCATTTATAGTAGGTACTTACTATGGACTAGTATGGATAATGTTCTTCAAACTTCAAAAGTAACTGCATTTAAGTTATATGAAGAGTTTAATGTATAAATGAATTCAATAGAGTATTAATACTATATTCGTTTACGATTCGTTGTTGAAAAAGAATTTATTCTGTAATATTTTTTAGGTTTTCTTGTTCGCTGGTAATAATGGTAAAATAAAATACATAATTTCTATAGTAAAACTTTATTATGTTACATAATCAAGTTGCTGTTTTATTTACAGCAGCGTGTTTGAGTGTATCAATAATAACCTCTTTTCTTTCTTCGTCATCGTTTCTCGTTCTTAAGACTACCCCTGCATGAAGTTTAGGTGCATCGTCTTCAGATTTAGTGGTGACATTCTTAGCAGCTACAGTTGAATTCTGTTCTTTTCTACGCATAGCTTTTACTTCATTCTTGGCTGGTCTAAAAAAATAAATATAGGATTTAATAGACTGTTTTAGAAAAAAAAATGGTCCATGATGATAAGAATATTGTCTAAGAAATTAAAAAGTAGGTATAAATGCGATTAGAAACTAGAATTAGAATGAAATTTTAAATTTGATGCGTTTTATTGGATCAATTTGATAATTCGATCTACATTCCTTGAGGAAAAGTTATTCGGTTTCATGGGAAGGTTCACACAAAGTTTGGCATAAATATCCGTATTTTTTTTACTCCGGTATAAATATCCGGTAAGGCTGTACTTCGGTGAGTGTGCTCAAGAACTCCACGACTTTATCCCGTCAGCTCCCTTTTACCATCGTACATCTAGACGCACCAATACGCTTCCAAAACTCTTTCATAATGCGCACAGCAAAAGAGTGGAACACTCTACCTGCATCTGTGTTTCCGAATGCATACAATCCCCAACACTTCTAAGTTAGAGTGAACAGGCATCTTCTGGGTGAGCTCGCTCCATCGTCAACTTCGTCTCTGTCGCTTCCGACCTAGGCCCGTATTTATAATCAGCTCTCAAGAGTGACAGCGAGTTTGAGTTCGTATCAGAAATGTCATTTCAGTACCAAACGTTATGTCAAATCCATACTTAATATTGCTCTCAATCTTGAGATCGCTTTATAAATACGAGCCTTAGACTGGAGTCAAGAGCAAACCTATTTCTAATTTAAAAAAAAAAATGACAAAGTTTTACCCATCAGGATGGTCAGCCCAACTCATCTCGAACTCTTCGTGGGTTCCTCCAGCTCTGAACAACTTGTCGCAATCTTGCCTGTAAAAATAAAATGCAGCTGAAACGATGAAACCGATGACATTTTTTTGTACTCATTCGTTAGTTTCAGTCATATCTTCGAAACTATAAATGAAAAAAATATGGCTATATTCCATATTTTTTCATTATTTTTTCATTTATAGGCCCGTATTTATAATCAGCTCTCAAGAGTGACAGCAACTTTCAGTTCGTATCAGAAATGTCACTTCAGTACAAAACGACCTGTCAAATCCATACTTAATATTGCTCTCACTCTTGAGATCGCTTTATAAATACGAGCCATAGTCTTTAGCTGAAGTAGTTTTGAAAACTATGACGAAAAGTGTAGCATGTATAGTTTGCGAAATATTTAGGAAAAACTGTCTCAACAAAAACTACTAATCTGTAAAGTAAAGGTAAAATGATCCTTATATGTACAGCTTTTGTATGAACATATAAGTAAACATATAAAGCTACAGATCCCTACATAATGGGCGTGTCCGACACGCTCTTGGCCAATTTTTTTCTTCATATTTCGACCCATATTGGGAAAGTTGTTCAGTTTGGTCACCTGTTTTTTATACTCCCGTTATAATAAAGTAGTTTGGGAATTTGACAAAGTTTGAATAATAATATTGGCATATGAAATCTTTCATAACTTGTTGACAGTATTGAATATCGGCATTTTCATAATGTAAGGACGTATATATAACTGTATTAACTATATTTTAAATTGAAGCATGATAATTGTTATTATAAGAAAGCATGTAATTAAATTAGACAGTAGTATTATATAGAATCATAAACATGTCAATAATGTAAGCCCTCTGGCGCAATATTGCGATGCCACATCACATTTAATTTAAACTACCATCTATTTTACTCTTAATTTAAGACTGTACATTATTATTTGTGACAATGCAATAAATAAATAAATATACTAAATACTAAACATCGGGTTGCATAAACTGTAACACAATGCTATCCCGAATCGGGTCGCTATTGCCATTGGGCGCTTTTCCACTAGACGGCACGTCAACGGCAACGGCGACGGCACGGTACCGTCGACGATATCGTAGGTGAGATAATGTATGAAAATCAATGAAATTATATGACACGCTTTTCCACTTGACGGCACGGCACCGTCACGACATGTCATCGATTCCCATAGATATTGTCACGTGATCTCGCCGTGCCGTCGCCGTTGCCGTTGACGTGCCGTCTAGTGGAAAAGCGCCCATTAACGGTGGCATTCCAACTCATCCCGATTCGGGACGTATACTCTAGAAAGTGGATAATTACCCAGCAACTTTGAAAATAGCGCAGTTGATGAGAACTCGATTCTTATAAACGCTGGTGTAGAGGAAGGGTCCATAGCATTTATTGGTCTTGTCCTTGACTAAACAGGCAGAGATGATCCCGATGACTACAGATGATATTCCATTGCCAACTACCAAGGGACCACCGTGATCATTCTGGAAATATTGTTTTACAGTAAGGCTCGTAGTTATAAAGCAATCTCAAGTTTGAGAGCAATATAAGTACGGATTTGACAGGTCGTTTTGTACTGAAATGACATTTCTGATATGAACTCAAACTCGCTGTCACTCTTGAGAGCTGATTATAAATACGGGCCTAAAATTTACTGAGCCAGGCGGGATAGGTGGAACAGGTGGAAATTTGATTTAAAATTTTGTATGTTGGTTACTACCGTCTCGAAAAATATTGAACTGTTTGTACAAATTCTTTCATATAATAATAAAATTATGATGTTGTATCTCCTAGTCTACCAAAAAATACCACAAATATAATACCATAGAACGGGTCGGGAGTGAGTGTTGATTTGACTGACGACTGACAGAGATGAATGGAAGAAGAAAATATACTGCGCCGACCCCAAATAAATAGTATAAGGGGCATGGCAAATAGGTCGCCGATGCGTCGTTTTTGTACAGAAACTTCAAATCAAGCTGCGCTGCGCAGACGAAAATTACATACAAAATTGACGCGCCTGCGCCGCCGCGCCGCTTCCTATTTGCCATGCCCTTAAGGACAAGAGAATGATGATGTTAATGATTAAGATAATTTTGATGAAAATACCAAACCTCGCAGAAACCTCCTTCGTGGCGCATCGTAGCTCTGAAATCAGCCCCCACCCTCCTCTGTATGGAGTAGTTGTGGTTCGATGAATGCATTGACAGTTCGTCAGGGTTAACTCTTCTGTTGTGTATCGCTTCTTCCGAATCTGAAGACGATTCTATGGACTGGCATTCAACGTATTTTTCCTGAAAATTATATGTAACGTCAAAAATATGTACAGTAAACATCAGGTAAACAAACTTCGGTGACAGCGCGCAAACTAAAACTTTTGTTGTTTTGATAAAAAAACTAAACCTTCTCAAAGATATAAATATGAAAGGAAGAAAAAAAAATTCGCCTCGGGCCACGACCTCGAACAGGATTCGAACCTGCGCCTCTGGATTGCCGGTCCATTGCTCTACCGCTAAGCTATTCAGACGTTAGTCGGAGTGGCCAAAAAGATTGATTCGTGATTGATTCCTTAGACGTACAAGCTTTTTTTTTTCAGCATTAAGCCAATTCGATTAAATAACTTGACAAGCATTATACAATTTAGTTTCTACTTAAAATGATCCTTAAAATTGTTATCTCCAGTATTAAAAGCATTATTTTCCAAGTGCGGTTAAAAATTCCAATCTGGATTACATACATACATATAATCATGCCTTTATCCATAATGGGGTAGGCAGAGCGTAAACGACCTAAACAAAGGCCGTTTAGCCACGTCTGACAAGTTTTGAGGGTTATTTCAGATAGATCTGAATATTGCTTTAGTGACAGGTTGTCAGCCCATCGCCTAATTTACAATACTGAAACCCTAGAATCCCTTAGGTGATTTTAACAGCCGGGAGGAGATGCAGCTGACACATTCTATGTTTTTCTATCACTCCCAGTCCAGCATGGAATCTGGATTACCTGACATATTTCAGAAAGTTCTGTAGTAAAGTCTTCTGTGCAGATCATGTAGTTATCTATGATGTTGTGATAGCGTTTTCCCCAGCGCACTTTACATCGGTGTTTCTCCAAGATTAATACAGGGGCTTCCAAGAGGTTTTGCTCATCTGCTTGACTCTTTCGTAAATTCGACAATCTTCTCCTTGTGTTGACCCACTGATGGAAAAAAATATAGCATTTACGTGTACATATTTGAATTTTTTTTTTTCCTATTTATTATCTGCGATCAGTCTGACAACTTTAAACAAATAGCTTGTAGTTAAGATTGGCTTGCATAGAGCACACCCCAGTGGGAGTGCTTATTCCTTGGTAATGTCCATCAGTTAGACAAGTCAATAATATTGCGCCTCTTTAAGCGCTGTTCATAGTTGGTTGTAGTTAGTTGTGTGGCTAGCTCATTTGGGTGGTTTAGAAGATTTGAATATAGCATATGCGAAGTAAAATTCTAATCAATTTAAATCTGAGTCTTAAGGGGATCCCTGGTGCCGCCAGCGCCCTCATCAGTTAAAAAAATCATTACTCACTGAAAACGCAATGAATCGAAAATCCGGTAAACCAGATTAAAGAATAGGTACTGAAGTTTGTTTTAAGCACTATAAATTCATGATTTAGTGTTTACAGCAGTTACAGATACCAAAAGTGCTGAAAGTGGCCGTTTTTCGCAAATTTTCCTTCTGTTACTACCAGGAACTATGAATTGCAACTTTATGATGTTCTAAATTATCTTCTTTGCTTTTATTTCAATCTGGTTGACCGGATTTTCGATTAATTGCTTTTTCAGTGAGTAATGATTTTTTGACTGATGAGGGCGCCACCTGGCTCAGGGTAGCCCCTTAGGGTTAATGTTCCTAAAGGTTTCGTCGCACTGGACGTTGGGCCAAGTTCTAAGGCTTGTGACAAAAAATAATTAAAATTAAAACGCCTGTTTTTCATGCTGTCAAACTGACGTGAGGCGTTTTAAGCATGCTCTCTAATTTTTCGTAAATTTAATAATGCCACGTTAATTTGACAGCGCTTTTGATATTTGTTTCTTATCTCTGTGATATTTAAAGTAACAGGGCTAATGGGGTATATAAGATTGACAACCTGTGAAGCACTATTGTACCTATATATCTATTATTATTTTCTGTGACTATAGTAGGTAGGTATGAAGTGTCACGAGTGATGATACGTACGTCATAATTCTTCTTTGTGCTACCCCAACCGGCCACCGAGCATTGTGTGCCAGGGTTCTCCCGCGATATACTGCCATTGTTGTAGCAAATCTATCTCTTCTGCAACGTTACAGCGGCTATGTCGTTGTAAACTTACATCATTATACTTCTCTGTGCTGCCCCACCCGGCCACTGTGCAACTGGTGCCCGGGTTCTCCAAAGTTAGACTGTTATTGTTATAGCAAATCGGTCGTGGAGTAAAGTCGCAGCCTCTGACACGCCTGGTGAAGTCGATCTCGTCTTCCAATTTCACGACGGCTATATCATTGTTCATCCACCTGATGTTGTCGTTTTCGTGGCCGTCGAAGACGTAATCTTGAAAATCATTGTTTGTATTACGATATTATAGAAAAATAATGTTTCTTATATAATTCGCTTCATCATTGACTCTATTCTGTTCACCTATTGCCTAGCTTAAGTGGAAATCAGATGCTAAACCATCACAACTGAGAAAATACTCACTTTTCGGTATACATTTCCATACAGCTTTTTTGGCACCATTCTTGATACATGGATTATTGAAGCGGTCACTGGCATAAGAATATCTGGAAAACATTGTTCATTATAAAAAAACAATTTAATGTATAGATTATCTTAGTGAGGAAGCTAATCCAAATGATTTTTATGACAGGAAGCAAGCATATTATGAAATTAGATTACACAGTACTATATTACAGTCAGTAAGTTGTACTTGTGGATATAGAACCAAATGTAAAAATAGAGGACAAAGATAAGACTATCTTAAGCTGCTGGCAACTCTGACAACAAAAATGTCTTAATTAATATACCTACAATAAATCAAAAGAATCTATTATTAATTTATGGAGAGTCCTATTATAAGAAATTGACAGAACTAACTTCAATTTCGAGAAGCGCCACCATATTTAAAGATCTTAATCTGTATACTACAATGGATAGTTATTTTATGTAATGTTAAAATAAAAATGTACTTGTAGGTTCCAGAAACGACGTAGAAATGCCTGACGTCCTCAATGCAAGCTGCCGAGGTGAGGATGTACTCTTCGTGGATGATGACACCGCCACAGAGCCAACGCTTGTAATCATTAAATTTAACGTTGCTTTGGGGCAGCTTCAAATAGACCTAGAACAATCATTTCTCAAACAGGTTATAGGAGACGGTATCCCGAAAATTTAAAGCAATTGCTCAGTCAACAAAACTGAAAAACTTTCGCAGATAAATTTTTCTAGAAACTTAATGAAAATTCAAGATTCCCCGCACAAAATGGTCACTTCGAGGAACTTTCGACCAGATAATTTATATGGAGAGGAGAAAGCAGAATTCCTTTTCAGTTCCCAGAGGAAAATAATTTAATAGTTTTTAAATTTCGTTGACTGAACAACGACTTTCAGTTTCCGGAATGTCTACCTTGTATAAACTTATTTCCTCCTAATGAATATCCAGAAAACGACCCAATTCAGTTTAGTCCCTATAAATTGGTTTTCTGTTTTGTTTTAATATTAAGTATATTTTGCATTTTATCACCGTGATTCCAGCTCTCTCTACATTTTACCTGCTCCTTTAGTTCCTTGGTATGATCTTTGATCGATGACTTTTCTTTTATTTCAATTCTGTAGTTTCTTTTAGGTCTATTTACTTCTTTATCTCTGTATTTTTTTACTTTTTCTATGTTTTTCTTTACTAACTAGTAAATGTACTAAGAAATGATCTCTTCTAACTTCTAAAATTTTGGGTAAAGTTTCCTACCAAAAATAGAAATTAAATTAATTTTCTCACCATGTAAGGTAGCTTATCAACTGCTTCTTGACCAAAGACGATTCTCCGTGAATTGTTGAGAATGTTTAAGATTTCAGAACCGTTGGCTTTTCTCATTGCATCCAAAACATCTTTTGGTAGAACCTTTTTAGTTTCTATCGATAATGTTCCTGAAAATACGGTTATTTTATCTGTTGAAATGAAATGTTCAAAAAATTACCTTTAAACGGGCTAAACTCGTATCGTAATTACTTACCTGAAATTAGACATGCTGCCCATATTAAAGATATCACCCAAAAATATCTGTCTGAAGAAGTTAACATGACGAATTTCATCCGAAAAGATGTAGTTTAAAAACGCTAGATATTAAATAGTCCTTTGCATAATTTCACGGTTGATCAAAAAGTTGATTAGCCAAGTTATAATTCTCGTTTCCGTTGTATATAAACTCTGTCGGCATTCGGTTTTAATATTCCGAGTTTTTATTAGGCATCCGAGTTTAATTGTTTTTTAACATGATTGGAAATGTAAAATTTCATCAATAAAACTGTTTACAATTAAATGTTAATGTAATTGTGTTATCATTATTTTTTTCAAATTTATGTATCATTATTTTCACTTTGCTAGTCATCAAAAATAAATGAAGCTAAGATGCTTATTAATAACGTCATAAGAAAATCCACACAAATGTATCGGTTTAACGAAATTTTAAAAAAAGAATATCGGTTTTAGCCAATATCTAGTCATTTTGTATTTAATTTTTGAATGTTGAAGTCAACAGTGTTAATCAAATTTGGCTTTATTAAAAAAAAAGTGAAGCTAATTTGAGACTTACATGCTGGACTGGGAGCGATAGAAAAACATAGAATGTTCCAGCTGCCCTCCTCCCGGGCATGCTGTAGAAGTCAGCAAGAGGGATTTGAGGGTTACATTTTGTAAGTGAGGCGATAGGCTGACAACCTGTCATTACAGCGATACACATTACAATCTAAAATTGTCCTCGATTTTAGTCAGACGTGGCGAAGGCGCCTTTTACGAGGCGTTTTACGCTCTGCCTACCCCATGGGATAAAGACGTGACTTTATGTATGTATGGACGTTATTTTATTGTTCGCATTTCAAAGCAGATCACTATTCAGACTCAGCAACATATTGAGTATCCCTTTTTCCGTAATTTGAGTGAGATTAAGGTAATTCCTACCGGCAAATGGTTGTTTTTAAAAGGATCTAAACAAATCAATGGGAAACTCTAAAAAAATAATGATGAAGAAATTAACTAATTTGAACCATGAACTCATGGTCTACAATTTGCAACATTTGAAAATATTCTAGTTCATATTTATAAGTATGCTAAAAAAATATTAAAGTAAAGCTGTTTTATCAGTAAATTTAATATTCCTTCTAAACTATTAGCAGCGCTTTCACGGTTCCTTCGGGAAATCCGTATTATGATTATCTAAAATTGGTACATTGAATTTAATCCGACGCTTAGTTTTTATGGAGTTAGCTTTTTTACGTATATAAGTTTCATAACATATTTTTAACGTGGCCACGGACGTAACCGCCACGCCGCAGCGCGCGCTGATTTGAATTGAACGATACCTGTGACGATACTAAGGCATTACGGGCGATGGTTGCATATCTTGAAGTCAACCTTCTTAACTGCCGTGGGGTTATGCCTTAAGATTTGTTGACTTCTGGCTTGCTGTTTGTCTGTTTCAGTAAATGATTAAAGAAGACAATACTTATGAAATTGTTTATTCCCATTGTATACATTTTAGGCAATAAAAATGGAATTATCCTGGACATGGATAAGTGCACGGACGCCCTAAGACTTAGGGCCTAAGGCTCGTATTTATAAAGCGATCACAAGATTGAGAGCAATATTGAGTGCGGATTTGACAGGTAATTTTGTACTGGAATGACATTTCTGAATTTTCTGATACGAACTCAAACTCGCTGTCACTCTTGAGAGCTGATTATAAATACGGGCCTAAGTAATGAATCAAATGACGTGATGTTTGTCTGTTGTTTGACAATGACAAGCATTAAAGAAAGAAAGAAAAAACATTTATTCGGTACCATAGTTGTTACAAATTAGACAACTTAAAACTAAATAGCCCAATAGATACCGAAAAGGTTCCCAGCTCAGCATATTGTGCTAACTGTTCAAGACTATAGCGCTGGTTCCAGCAGGAACCTTACGTTACTAAACTAACTTAGCCTAATCATAATATTGAAATAAAATAGGACAACTATTTCTAACAAATTTAACTTCTGTGCAATGTGCATGTACGTGCTCTAGTTTAAAAAAAAACGGCCAAGTGCGAGTCGGACTCGCGCACGAAGGGTTCCATACCATCATTTTATAAAAATGGCAATAAAATCATATCTGATGTCCAACTCGCACTTGGCTAGTTTTCAGTATTTGTCGTCATAGCGGCAGCGGAAATACATCATCTGTAAAAATTTCAACTATCTAACTGTCACAGTTCATAAGAAACAGCCTCCGAAACATTATCTACAAAAACGAGAAAATAAATCACGTCTTTTATATGGGAGCTCCTCTTAAATATTTAATTTATTTTATTTTTAGTGACTGTTGTTATAGCGGCAACAGAAATACACCATCTGTGAAAATTTCAACTCTCTAGCTATCACGGTTCATAAGATACAGCCTGGTGACAGACAGACGGACGGACGAACGGACAGCGAAGTCTCAGTAATAGGTTCCCGTTTTGACCCTTTGGGTACGGAACCCTAAAACTATGCAAGTAAATTTTTGGTTGCGTCATAGAGTTAAAGCAAGCAATCATTATTTTGACTGAAACTATAACATTCACAATTTATGCTTATTTTTAGTTTGCGTAATTCACATATATTTTATGACTTAAAAATGAATTTATTTGGTTCTACTTAGTAATCAGTTGCTCTTAGATAACGGTAAGTAAGTAAGTAACTCTTTATTGCACACAAAAAAATATAAACATACACAAAATCGGCCAAAAGGCGGCCTTATCGCTTAGAGCTTAACGGTTAGCTTAACGGTCCTAGGGAGGAAATGATGACGGCTGCAATGCAAACCTACCGTGGGGTAGTTTACCACATGCATTAATACATAAATCACGCCTTTATCCCTAATGGGGTAGGCAGATCGTCAACGACCCAAACAAAGGTCGTTCCGCATGTTTTGAGGGTTGTTTAAGATAGATCTGTAGCTTATGTCAGTCATGTTGTAATGATGATTAAACTTATGTCAGTCTTAAAAAATATTTATAGGAACTAAGCGGTGAAGACCATTATCTCATTCTTATCATGCATGATAATTCACACATTTTCTATTATGAGAGAACAAAAAAGGACGTCAATAATTTTAGTCAAGATTTATTTTTTTCTGGTACTTAGGCCCGTATTTATAATCATCTCTCAAGAGTGACAGCGAGTTTGAGTTTGAATCAGGAATGTCATTTCAGTACAAAACGGCCTGTCAAATCCACACTTAATACTGGTCTCAAACTTGAGATCGCTTTATAAATACGAGCCTTAGTTATGTCTTTCCCTCAACGAATCGATAGCAATGTAACTGTAAGTAAAAATCTCGTTAAAATCATGGATTTTAAACTCGCGCGATTGACATTATGATTTCAATAAGGGCAGCAACACATCTGCGTAACGTTCGGCGCTGAGCGCTGAAGGTTTCTTACAACAAAACGCAACCACACACCTTCGATCGAGTCGATCCTTCCGCGCGTAACTTAAGGGAAATAAGTGATAGGCTGCAGACTTATGGGAGCAAAGTATTTGTCCGAAGATCGTTCGGTGCAGAAAGAACAACTTACAAACTAAAACATGGGCTTAAATACTAATTATTTGACGTCACAAAATGCTGAGACGTGATTTATGTGATTTGGACTTCGATCCAATAATTGCTTGATGAGCAAATCTTAACTAGAGCAGTTGAAGACAACATCATTAGTTTCGGATGCTGATGTAGCATCCTTAACTCGTACGCATCAACATTCTGTATAGTATCACTAACATCCAGTTTACCAATGAACACCTAGCTGGCATAGTATTCGTAAGATTTAATTTTGACTTTTAAATGGCTACTTTTAATGATCTATCCTGCAAGAACAGAAAGAGACACCAACAATTTTAGTTAAGATTCTATTGATTCATGCTCTCCACGAATCGCTAGCATTATTGATTGATCGATACTTCGGTCGGCGGAATTAATGTGCTGTTACGCAGGTGTGTTGCCACCCTAAAGTGCGTACGTGACGGTTTCGTGAATATAAGATATCAAATCGTCGGCTTATTGCGCAAAGTCATTATCTAACATCACGCAAATTTTACAGGAGACGCAATTAAAGTTTTTTGTTTCTTTGGTTAATAAATCGATAAATATGAGTGTTTTCGTAAAAGTAAAAACAGAAATGCATAGAGAAATTTTGAATTTAAATAGCTGCATACATAATCAAACCCTGAAATTATCAGTTTTTTTTAAAAACATTTTTTTTTGTAGATAATGATTTCTTCCCTTTAAAGAAATGTTTAATTTTTAAGTTAATGATATTTGAGCACATAAATGAGATAGTTTTTTACTAGTTTGAGTTTTAAAATGGGTATTAAATGAATTTTTATCACTTATGTTAATTCAAAGGAAGTTTCTGATAAACTACCCTCGAGTTCTACCTGGCCCGTACCCGCCGGCGAGATCCAAACGGCCATCTCCCAGAACTGCGGGTAGGTGAGAAAAACATTTTTCAATACTACACCGCACACCAATAAACCAGCCGACCAATAGATAGGACCCCAGGACGCCCCACCCCCCCCCCCCCTCCGCAGCGCCAAAAAAGTGGTGGACACCACGCCATCGATCGCCAAGGTAGTGGCCGGCCCAGGAGTTACCAGTATCACATCAGCCACCTTCAAACCTGCGATAGCCAAACCCGCCGAGGAAATCAAGACGACCAAGTACAGTCGCCCCATCACGGTGGATGTCCTACCAGATTGGACCGCCCACTTCAAGGCCCTCATAGATACCGTTGGAAGACCACCGAACGCCCGCCCCCTTGGAAAGGGGGTTCGATTCTCACCAGCGGGCGACGAGGAGTTTAGTGTGATATGATACAAGCCTACCTCACCGAACTGGAAAAGGAAAAGCATATTTCCTGGATGGCCTACGCCAGGCAATAGGATAAACCACTGAAATTGAAACCGAGCTGAAATCCAAAGGCTACGTAGCGGAAGTGGTCAAGAACATCCAAGGACGGTAAAAAAGACCCGGATGCATCTTCTTCGTACAGCTCAAACGGACGGAGCATGCACTCACTACCATTTACACCATTGACCAGATGCTCTACATGCCGGGAGTTATCGTTGAACCGTGGAGGGGGAAGAAGGGCATGCCCAGTGCCACAAGTGCAAAGGCTTCCGGCACAGTTCCACCAGTTGTTACTGACTTCAAGCCTGCGTCACATGCGGAGGCAATCACAGAGCGTTGGAATGCACCAGAGCACTCACAGACGAGCCAACCTGCGCCAACTGCCAAGGACCCCACCCGGCCAACAGCGTCAGATGTCAGTCAGCGTCAAATCTTCGAGTTCCAGCTGGGGTGTTTAATATTCAGATCTCTGGCATTCAGTGTTGGGATTTCGGGGTGGAGAAGTTCTCTTAGTTCTTCTATATTGAACGAGTCTTGTGTTGGTCTGTACGCTGCGAAGATACTCTATTAAGAGACTCACCTGACGGAGACAGCAAAACTAAAGATCCCAGGCTACATCGTCTACCACCAGGACGAAGTATCCAACCTGGGGGAAGCTTACAGAGGACTAGCAGTCATAGTCAGAAGAAAAATCGTCCACCAACTCGTAGATCCAAAGCCTCTCTCAACTATGTACGCACTGGGAATTGACTTCCACACCGGTAACTCAGAGTTGAGTATCTTCGCAGCGTACAGACCACCACAAGATAGAAGATCTAAGAGAAGTTCTCCACCCCAAAATCCCAACACTGATTGCCAGAGACCTGAATGCTAAACACCCTAGCTGGAACTCAAAAAAAAATACAATAGCGCTGGAAGGGCAATCTTCAGCGACTCCGCAGTCCACAAATACGACGTGATCGGCCCAACCGAAGCAACAATACACGACCCAGAGGCACCAAGCCGAGACAATGTCATTAACAACGTCGTCTACAAAGACCTTCGCACCCCACCGACACTAGAAGTTCACCGTACAGTGCTAGCGATCCTTCACACTCCAGCTCGCTAGAGTCATCCACGACATGGCCGTACGCATGAACAAGAAAGAACTCGGTGGCCGTGATGATCGACATGGAGAAGGCCTTCGACAGGGTGTGACACGAAGGCCTCGTCTACAAACTGTCTAAGATCCCAACACCCAGAAGAACGTCAAGACCATCGAGTCATTCCTACGAGGCAGGAGTTTCCACGTGGCAGTCGAAGGGGCCAAATCCTCAGAACATCCCATCCAAGCGGGTGTCGCCCAAAGGAGTTGCTTGTCTCTAACGCGCTATTGCTATTCCATAAATACAGATGACATCCCTTGACTACTTTTTAGTGGGAGACGTCCAATTAGCACTCTTTGCGGATGACGCAGCAGCATTCATATCCCAACCACGCAGCCAAAAAGATGCAACCAACTCTTGACGCACTCCCTGAATGGCTAAGCAGATCGAGACTCAAAGCCAATGTGGAAAAACCGCAAGCCCTCATCACCGGACGACATTATCTACCACCGAAACTACGCCTTCAGGGCAATCTCACAATGGCTAAGCACGTGAAGAATGTGACAGGCTAGGTGAGGGCAGCGAGAGTCAAATTAAGATCCCTCTTGGACAGCAAACTACCCACCAGGACAAAGCTCAACATTTACAAGACATACGTACGCGGCACCCGCCTGGTACGCCCTAACCAGCAACTCCCTGAAGAAGACAATCAGAGCTCAAGAGAACCCAACCCTCAGAACAGCGATAAAGGCTGCGAGATACATGAGGAACGACGTCATACATCGCGATCTAGAGTGGGAGAACGTCGAATCATTCATCCAAAGATTCGCCAAGAACATGTTCGACAGAGCAGGAGAATCATCCTTTGAGCACCTCAGGATCATCACTCCCTACCACGCACGCCCCCCGGACGTGGACCCTCAGATCCTGCAAAGAGGATTAGAGGAAAATCTACCAGAGGCCTGCCAAGAGACTTAGTCCCAAAAGAAAACTAACTACCCTAGCCATCTGTTTGCTGGTCGCACACTGGGCCTCCCCGAATTGGTGAGCTTGACCGCGGAGGGTGGCTAACAGACCAAGGGACCGGCCTGTAACTGCAGGCCTTGTGGAGAGTCCAGGGAGTCGAAGAAGCTCCGAAGGAAATATCCGCCGAGGAATATCTGGAGCGAAGGATTACTATTACTATACCTACGCGTGGGGAGAACAAAAGTTTATTTCAAATGGTCGCGACAACAACATTTTTAGTAAAATATGCAAAAAAAAGTATTATTATATTTTGATTGTCATGAAACAACTATTAATATTATGGTTTTAAGACACCATTAATATGCTGGACTGGAAGTGGTAGAAAAACATAGAATGCGTGCCAGCTGCATCTCCTCCCGGGCATGCTGTAAAAACCAGCTAAGGGATTCGAGGGTTTATGTGTATTGCAATTTAGGCGATGAGCTGACAACCCGTCACTATAGCAATATACGCAATCATCTGTAATATCCCTCAAAACTTGTCAAACGTGGCGAAACGAACTTTGTTTAGGTCGTTTTTGCTCTGCCTACCCCATAAGGGATAAAGACGTGATTATATGTATGTATGTGTTCTCATTCAACCTAAATAATAGAAAAAATATTTACCTATAGTAAAAAAACAACTAATCGAATAAAAGGTAAGATACAAACTTAATTTAATCACTTTAGTCTAAACAGTTTTAAAAATTAGACTAAAGTGATTAAATCTAGTACTTATGATGCCTTTCCGTTTTCACACATTACTCAACTTCTTACTGTAACATGATTTCGAATAATTCATTGTTATACTTTCAGTGGTTTATTTTCAAAATGTTATTTAGGTAAAACACATAATATCTTTTTAATTACTTTTACCTGTTATAATATCATTAGATAACATTTTGATTAAAAGAAGGGAAGAACTCATTGTTATACTTTCAGTGGTTTAGTTTCGAAATGTGATTTAGGTAAAACGCATAATATGTTTTTAGTTACTTTTTCCTACAATATTATCATTAGATAACATTTCATTAATTGATTATAATGATTTATTGTATTCCATTTTTTTTGTCTTATTCGTAAAACACGTTTTGTAAGAATTCATTATGTGCGTTTAATTACTTTTACTTCCCCATACATACAAATGCATGATTTGCAAAAAGTCATCAAAATACTTTATTAATTTTTGAAGTTGCTGGTCTGCCGTGGTAGTCAAGTCAAAAATCATTATTGTAGTTAATAATGAGTTCAGCCAATAACATGACAGGTCATTACGATTCTAGATGATTTTTGTTAAACATCATTAAACTAAACATAATTAGTTTCACTAAAATGATATACTAAAAAAATCAAGTCTTTGACATTAAATGATTTTATACCATACAATTCATTCAGAAAACGGAGTTAATGATTTTTGTGGTTTCGTATCTTCCGAATCTGACATGCTAGGAAGATAACGATTTTTGACCCTTGTAGAGCTTGAAAAGACGATCACGATGCTGTATCTAACGCAGATAATGACTTCTTGTAGATAATGACTTTGCGCAATAAGCCGACGAAATTAATGGATTCCCCTGCCCTTGGATTCCCCACACATACATACACTTCATAATAATGTGATAAATAATATACCTATATAATGTGTTTCAGTGTATTGCAATTTAGGCGATGGGCTGACAACCTGTCACTAAAGCAACATACATAATCATCCATAAAATAACCCTCAAAACTTGTCAGACGTGGCGAAACGACCTTTATTTAGGTCGTCTTGGCTCTGCCTACCCCATTAGGGATAAAGGCGTGATTTTATGTATGTATGTATAATGTGATAAATTGACAATTAATACCATCTTCGTAATCTTCCCCTGGGAATCAAACCAGGACCTCCGAATCGGGAGCCCATGGCTCAGACCATTAGACCACGGAGGCAGTTGGTACCTTAGGTGTTATGGTAAGATTTTGTTTGAAGTGATGGATCTATTTCCAACTCTTGGTTCTATATTATTCTTCTATCTTGTTTTAACAGTTTTATTACTGGGAAAGGAAATATTGTTGATATTTTTTATGTTTTTCTTGAGTCCCAAACCAGACCCGCGTGCTTGGCCCGCGTGGCACCAATTAACATAGACAAAAGAAAAATGCAAGATTTTTAAAATATCTTTTATTTATTTAGGCCTTTGCCCAGCAGTGGGATCTAATAGGCTAGCTACAATAATAATATAATCATTATTATTTACTTCAATTATTTTTTAACCTTTTGTTTAAGTTGCTTTTGTCCCTTCAGGATTCTTAGTAGTGATGGAACTATTTGTAGGTACATCGATGAACACTTTCTTCGTCGTCTCTTTATTGTACGCCTTTCTTGTTGTCTGGTCATCCTCTTCTCCTATAGCTGGCCTGAAAAATATGTAATTTTTATATACAATGGTGTTAATTCAGGACGCACTATTACTAATTCTAATTCTTAGTAGCGCTGTCACTTTCTTAAATTTGACATAAGAACAGGATAGCAAACAAACACGTGACTTTGACATTCTTAATTTGACGTACGGCGCTTTAAATAAGGAATGACCATAGAGCGTGCTCACTAATTTTAATTAATTTAAGCAGTCTTATGTCAGATAAGAAATGTCAAACTCACGTGTTTGTTTGCTATCCTGTTCTTATGTCAAAGTTAAGAAAGTGACAGCGCTACTAAGAATTAGAATTAGTAACTGGACGGCGTGAATTGAGGCCAATGGCCTCGATTCACGGTAGCGCTGTCACTTTCTTATATTTGACATAATAACAGGATAGCAAATAAACACATGACTTTGACATTCCTAATCTGACATTAAATTGCTTAAATTTGACATTAGATTGCTTATTTAACGTAAAATAAGGACGTGCTCTATGCTCGGTTCTTATTTAAAGCAGCTTATGTCAAATAAGGAACGTCAGACACATGTGTTTATTTGCTATCATGTTCTTATATGAAAGTAAAGAAAGTAAAAGCGCTATCTTAAAATTAGTTAAGAATGTGGCGGCCAGAATCGAGGGCAATATCATAATTTAGTATTCGAGTTCACATAAACATGAAACAAAATAAAACCGGCCAAGTGCGAGGCGGACTCGCGCACGAAGGGTTTCGTACCATTATGTACACAATATCAGACACTACATTAACCTTTTGTTACCAGTTATCGTTATTAATATCAAGCAAAAAACTGGCAAAGAAATCACGTTTGTTGTATGGGAGCCTCCCCTTAAATATTTATTTTATTTGACCTGGTGAACCCTAAAATGAGTAAACATGATGTAACACATGATTTTTTTGGGGTTCACTCATCAGTTTGCTACATAATATTTTTAAATTTTCATCACATAAATATTAGTTTTGACCTTGATATTTCTAAACGACATAGTATACCATACCTACTATAAAAACTACACTTAAAACTAAATTTAATAACAAAAAACTACATTTAAAATTAAAAAACTAACTATAACTACTTATGAGGCACACGTACCCATCAGGATGCGCTTTCCAAGTGAAAAAAGTCTCAAACATCTGAGTTCTGGAAGATCTTAGGAGTCGTCGGCATGTAGATCTATTGACAATATCAAAATACTGTGAATTACTAGATAATTTATTAATCAGATACAGATATAAGGGTTGAAAGCTAAGAGCAGCTAAGAGGCAAAAGTGCTTGAGACATGGTATGCCGATCCGCGCAACGCTCGACCATCTACCGTCATACCGTCTGGCATCAAGGCAGCCAATTTGGACAGATAAACATCTGGAGACCAAATTTGATGTCAAGGTGGAGTGGCAGTCTTCCCGATTTACCGACCCAACCGATCGAACCAATCCAACCGACCCACGGACTTTTACAACTGAAGTACACATACCCTATCTCCTTATCAATGGCGCAGCTGATGAGGTGCCGATTGTTCCACACGCTGGTGTAGAGGAACGGCCCGTAGCACGTATTGGTCTTCGGCTTCACCTGGCTGGCTGATATCACTCCGACTATTATAGCAGTCTTGCCGTGGCCCATGATTAGCGGGCCGCCGTGGTCGTTCTAGGAATTCAAAGGGTTAATTAAGTTTGTTTTACTTGAGCTACTTACACATAATGCCGCCGGCCTCGCCGCAGGCCGGCCAAGCGCCCGCGGCTTATGGTTACTTAGCGCTTGGAGTTAAGGCTGAGTTTCGTATGGACTGCTCGTTTCTGCGGCTTGTACCACCGGCATGTCAGCAGCATGTGTGTAGCAGGCTTCTGGCTTTATTAATACTGAGTTTAGGGGACGGTATCCCCGAAAACTCAGACATACTTACTACATACTTAAAGCGAAAAATGGCAGTTGGCAGTGTGTCTGTTTGCCTTGCAACGCATTGAAATTATTTAAAAATTTAACTGTTTCGGGTCAAGGTGTTCTTTGTTGTTTTTCGCTCAACCATCCAATACAGGGAGTAAAAAAAATTAGCTGACCACACTTTAGGGCGTGAATCTACTCATGAAACTGAACAACTTTTCCCAAGGAACATAGGTCGAAATATAAAATAAAAAAATAACCCTCCCTTACAATTAGGAGGACAGTGGCTCACGTAATTTGTATAATAGTGCCTTTTTTTTTCATAATTCAATCTATGGCTCGTATTTATAAAGCGATCTCAAGATTGAGAGCAATATTAAGTATGGATTTGACAGATCATTTTGTACTGTAATGACATTTCTGATACGGACTCAAACTCGATGTTACTCTTGAGAGCTGATTATAAATACGGGCCTATGTTCCTAGGGGAACATTGTTCAGTTTCATGTTAACACCCTAAAAGTTTGATCAGGTTATTTTTTTTTACACCTGGTATAATACTATATAGGTAGGTACACTAGTGTCCTAGTCGGCAATTAAGAGTCTTATATGAATGAATAAATGAATTTTCGATTTCTTAATCTCTACATTCTAATAACGAAATTATTACTAGGGAGATACGAACAAAATAAAGTTGTTTCCATGCTGGACTGAGAGTGATAGAAAAACATAGAATGTGCCAGCTGCATTTCCTCCCGGGCATGCTGTAAAAACCAGCTAAGGGTATCGAGGGTTCCAGTGTATTGCAATTTAGGCGATAGGCTGAAAACCTGTCACTATAGCGATACACATTTCAGTCTAAAATTGCCCTCAAAACTTGTCAGACGTAGCGGAACGACCTTTCCTTTGGTCATTCCGGATAAAGGCGTGATTATTATGTATGTATGTATGTATACATGTATGAGTCACAAACCTCACAGAAGCCTCCTGAAATGGGTTTGTTCCTCCGTTTGGCTCCAGTGTTCAAAGCTTCGGCATCTTCTGGGTCCGGAGCTATTACCCCTGAACGACGATTCTCGTCAGAGCCTGATTGGGAATATTGCAGCTCTCTGCAGTTCACTTCACGCTCCTGTATAAAAGTAAGCAAAGAAAGAAAAAGCATTTAATCGGTACCATAGTTATTACAATTACTCAACTTAAAAACTAAAAAGCCTAATAGCTGAACTCCTAAGCAAAACCTTAACCTAAGCAGAATAAAAAAAAATAAAGCAATGCCTGAAGACCAAGGTGTATAATCAATGTGTCGTGCCAATCCTCACCTGTGGTGCCGAAACATGGACGCTCACTAAGCAAAATATGCACAAGATTAAAGTGGCACAAAGAGCAATGGAGCGGTCTATGTTAGGCATCTCTCTCGTTGATCGAGTACCCAACGTCGAGATTCGACAAAAACAAAATATGAAGATGTAGGTAAGCGATTAACGAGAGTAAGGTGGAGATGGGCCGGACACTTGGCTAGACTGGTAGATGGACGGTGGACCAAAGCAGTCACGGAGTGGCGGCCAAGAGGAGCGATAAGGCCAGTGGGCAGACCACCAGCCCGATGGTCCGACCACATCGTCAAATACATAGGTGTAGACTGGATGAGACTAGCACAGGACCGTGAGGAGTGGCGCAGTAGAGTAGAGGCCTATACCCTGCAGTGGGTGGATGTGGGTTAAATACGGGATGTAAGGGACGGACCGGTGTCCCGACAAGGGGTTTCTCTGTCAAGGAAACTGAACAACTGTCGCGAAGAAATACTTTCAGGAATTTTATTTCATAATTTCCTGGAACAGTTTCTTTGTTGATCAGTTTCAAAAACTGATAGGACGACCAATATTAGCGTTTATAAATTGGTCTTAGGCGCATGGCATACTAGAGGAGTCGAGGCGGTGGCATCGACGCGGCGGCGGCTGACAGAGATATTCTATGTAAATTCACGCCATCATCGTGGCAACTGCAGATTTCAAAACGCGCTGCTAATACTAAATATAGAGAATCTATTCGCCATTGCCTTGGCTCTTCTAGTGTGCTAAGCGCCACAAACTATTAGATGACTAAGGTGCTTTCAAACCCCTGACAACTTCATCAAGTATTTTGACCAAATTTTGACGTGTTTTGTAGCGACAACTGGAGAGAACTATAAAAGAATATTCACACAAGCACTGCTCATGGCGTCAGTATCCATCCCATCCTTCCCGCAGATCATGAATTTGTCTATGATCCAGTGGTAGCGCTCGTTCCACCTATATACAAAACACAAATCATCATCATCCATCATCATCGATGAGAGTAACTGTCAGGATATTAGTACGTCCTTTTCTGTTCTCATAACTCAAATATCTTTCTCTGAACCCTATAAATTTTGCCAATTAAATATGATTGAATTAGAAATATATTTAACAATAGTATAGTATTTAATTTAAATGTAAGAAACAAATTATGGTTATGTAGGTGTTGGAGTGTAGTTCTCACCTTTTCTTGCAGTTTTTCTTGTTCAACAGTACCACCTCTGTCTCTTGTAGTTCGGGTGAATTGTTCGCTTGACTCGAACGTGGAGCTTTTGCCTCTTGAATTTTCCATGCGATTATCTAAAAAAAAGAACTCTTATTCTGATTCTTTGATATCATCAAAATTATTATTTGCCTTTATTTTTGTTTTCATATGTATTCATACTTTCAATTTCTTTTCGATTTTCTTTAAAAATAGCACAGTGCTTTAGATGGGTGTTAGAATGATGCCTTTCTAAATTATTTTATGCCATAAACTATTTGAACGGAATCCGCGGGGCCACTGATATCAAAAGTATGGATATGCCCGCAGATCCGGAAGATGCGACTGCTTGCGTGATTCTTAAAAAGGAATACATTTTAGAAATGATAATTTTACTTAAAGGCTGTAACTAAACTTTTAATTAGACATAATATATTCACGTCTAAACGTAAGAATAAATATTTTTTTTAATCACGCAAGCAGTTGTAACTTCCGGATCCGCGGGCTATAACGATCGTTATATACCAACTTACGTCAGAGAATGTACTAGTAGATCCCCAACCAGCAATAGACCCCAGAGATCCTGGTTTCTCAAAGTCTAAACTCTGGTTGTTATACCCAATCTTCTTGGGTATGTAATCGCAACCCTTTATTCTTCTGTTGAAGTTGAAATCGTCTTCCACTTTGACCACGGCGATGTCGTTGATCATCCAGCGAATGTTATCAAAGTCTTTGCCGTCGAAGACATAAGCTGAAAATGTTGGGTTATTTATAATTTAAGCCAACATAGCTGGCTCTGTACTGTAGCGTACAAGTTTGAGCCTTGGAGCCTTTTTAGGTTATGTATGATTGGTTCATTTGGTGGGAGACATAACATATCTTATTTTACTAACTGTCAAACACGTCATCTTATTTTAGGCGTAATACGTCACTTTAACAGAATTTTAATCACTCATAATCAGCTGTTTGTATTTATCTCTTTATTTATTAAAATTTTAGTAAGTGACATGATCAAACTAATAAGTATGAGTAAATAAATGGTGTCTAAAACCGAATTGGCACAATAACCACTTTGTACAAATTTTCATTTATTGGATGCTTTCGTCACAGACGATGCGGGCTTAAGTTACGGAATTGGAAGAAATTATACGCTTACCTATATGCCGATTTACAGACTTCTTTCTTTAACTTCAACTTACAAACGTGCGATAAAGCGATCTCAAGATTGAGAGCAGTATTAAGTACGGATTTGACAGACCGTTTTGTACTGAAATGACATTTCTGCTACGAACTCAAATTTGCTGTCACTCTTGAGAGCTGACTATAAATACGGGCCTAAGATTGTGTTACGTAAACGATCTTTTCAGAGCCTCTATCTATTTACGACCGGAAACGGAATTCCGGAATAAAATCGTATACATTTTGGCTATAAAAAGGAAAATTCCTGTACTCACATTTCGGTACGCATTTCCAAATAGCTTTCTTTTGGCCATTATTGACACACTCATCATCGTTTATTCTAGGTGACACCCATCTGAAACACAGATTATTTATGAGCGCGGCGGGTGTCTGAAATTTTAAAGATTTTATCAATGAAGTCTGTCGATTTTTTTATATTTGCAGATTACACTGAAATCTTTGATATCTGAAACATAGACTCAAGGAAAAAAAGCTTAAGTCCTGACCGCGGCGAATTTATTCAATTGAAATGTGTACAGTGAATGGTTGTCAGCCCATTGCCTAAATTGAAATACGAATCCCCTAGCTGACTTCTTTCACATGCCCGGGCGGAGAAGCAGCTGGCAAATTCTATGTTTTTCCATCGTTCCCTGTCCAGCATGAAAGAATCAAAAGATCAGATCAGAAATCAGAAGAATTTCTTACCTATGAGTACCAGAAACGACGTAGAAATGTTTGGCATCTTCAATGCACGCTGCAGAGGTGAGGATGTACCTCTCATCAATGATTGCTCCTCCACAAATCCACTCCTGTTCTATCTGAGCTAACGCTGTTGAAGCTGGCCGGAGGTACACCTAGGAAAATAAGTTACTAGTACTCCGTTTTTCTCCGTTCATGTTAGGAGAGGACGACCAAAGAAAAGATGAATGAATTATGTAAAAGATGATAATTATGTTTAGAACGGTTATCTACTGACAGGGATGAATGGAAGAAGAAAACCGACCCTAAATAAATGGGATAAGAGAATAATGAAATGACTCAATAGTTTTTTTTTATCAAGGTACTTCTCGGATGGATTGGAAGAAGTAAAAGTGGTTGTGCATGCTTATGTGACATACGTTTATGCATGCTTTTATTTATTTGATCGAATCGAATGTTCGATTTGAAGGGTTTTAATTTTCATTTCCAAATTTGTAAAGTTTAACTAGGTGCAAGATTTGCGCCTTTTGTTGTAACTTTTATGGTAGACGATAATTTGCAGGCACACTATGATAAGGCTGTCAAACAACTTTGACCGAGAAATATAAGGATGAAGTAAAAATTTGATGAAAAAATTATACGGGAGTTTTATAATTTTGTTGATTGTCTTTTTAGGGTTCCGTACCTAAAGGGTAAAAATGGGACCCTATTACTGAGACTTCGCTGTCCGTCCGTCTGTCACCAGGCTGTATCTCATGAACCGTGATAGTAAGACACTTGAAAATTTTACAGATGATGTATTTCTGTTGCCGCTATAACAACAAATATTAAAAACCAGAATACAATAAATATTAAGGGGGACTCCCATACAAAAAACGTGATTTTATTGTTAGTTTCTGTAGATAATGTTTCGGAGGCTGTTTCTCATGAACCGTGATAGTTAGATAGTTGAAATTTTCACAGATGATGTATTTCTATTGCCGCTATAATTACAAATACTAAAAACTTGCCAAGTGCGAGTCATACAACAGATATAATTTTGTTGCCATTTTTATAAATGATGGTACGGAACCCTTCGTGCGTCAGTCCGACTCGCACTTGGCCGGTTTTATATCATCTTAATGATTAGCTTTCTTACCATATAAGGTCTGGTGTCACCAACGTCTTTTCCTCTCAGGATTCTCCTAGTCTGGTTGAAAACTGTTTCTACGGTGCCAGGGGGCAGATCTATCCTATTCAAAGGCTCTTGAAAAATAAATAAATCAGTTAATGACAATGCAATGACTTAACTATGACACGACTTAACTAAAATTATTGCTGTTCCTTTCTTCCAAGCTCATGAAGGAAAATGGCAGGTAAAAATTAAATTGAATATTGAGTGATTTGTTAACATCCAAATAGCCCCCTTTGACGACTTGTGATCCAACTTTTAGCGCCCCAGAGATTGCAATACTATTATAGAATCAAACAATTTAAGTATATTTTATATTTTAAAATAATCTAGATGCTTATAATCAATAATTTGCCTCTAAACGTAGAAATAGGAGCATTGCAAAGATAGATATTTTTTTAAATAGAAATATGGCAAAAACATAATTTACTTCGATGATTTTGGAAATATTATACACTAATAATAAAAAAATATACTTACCAGGTGACACTAAACTAACTAAAGTCAAAAATAAGAACATTTTCGTGAGAAAATCCATGATACGAAAGAAGGATCAACTTCTTAAATCAATATAAAAAATCGAATAATCAATAGTCCAAGCCATAATAATAACACGGTTGATTAATTTTGATGATTAGTTTGAAATGAGAATTATATCGTTAGTTATAACGAGTACCCGTTATTTTACGACCTTTGTCCGAGTTCGGTTTTAATTTTCCGAGTTTTTTTATTGTCTGTCCGAGTTTTTATTGCCAATTGGATAAGATTTGAATTGTAAGTCGATGTGTAAAATGTTTAAACAGTTTGTTTGATTGAAATGTTTGAAAATAAATGTACAAAACTGTTATTTCGTGTGCTAAAAGTAAAAGTTGTGTTTTTTTTTTATTGGCAAGTTGTTAGTAACTTTAGTAATCATTTTAGAGCTCAAATAAGTGGAGATTTCAAAAGTTCAAAGATGCCGCCATATTACATTTGTCCAAAGAACACCCACTACATTTCACGCGTTTACGTATATTTTATCATTAATACGTTTTAAATCCAATTTGTTTCCCAAATAAATCTAGGAAAACTTGTTGTTTCAAAAAATGAGTCCTATAAATTGAATAAATAGGGAATAAGCATGACTTTCTTTTTTAATATCAGTAAGAATTTTTGTCACACCATACAAAAATTTCACCAAATACTCATTAGTTTAAGAGTTATAATGCTTTAAAGTCGTCGGTTAAAAAGAGAGATCCGAACTGTTATGTGACGTCTACTTCCATATAAAATGTCGTTTCGAAGAGAGAGATAGATAGACTAGATTTATGATGGTATATCTCGGTGATTTTTTAATCAATTTAATTTCTGTTTTCACTGTTGTTATTATAATTTACGATATTTTTTGTAAATTAGTTCAGATACTGATAATATTTGATATGCATGTTCTCTATTCTGGTTTCTAGCCCTTTCCTAGTTTCTCTACTCATCATTATATGCAACGAAACTTTTTTTACCCACAAAGCTAAACCTAACATCCGTAGGTAAGTACCTACTAACAGCTGGTTTGGGCGGAACATTGAAACACTTTTCATACAAAAGATTCCACCCTTGTGCTATTTAGCACCCCTTATAAACCAGAAGTACAGCTACTGCCTGCCAGATGTCGCACAGTTGTGTAGGTATTCCAGCTATTCTAAAAGAGATGTCGCTAATAAAGTTCTTTTTGTTCATTTTTGGATTTTCTGTTGTTGTTGTAGCCAAGCAAAGGGGTTGTGTGTAGTAGATTAGATATAGTGTCAATCTATCAAAACTATAATTACAAATATAAAAAATCAAACCTATAGATGTTTAGGTAAGTTTTTCTATGAGACGTTTATTTGTTCTAAAATTTTTATGCAGTTTGAGCAGTTTAGTTATTATACCCGTGTTTATACTGTACATTTACATTTTATTTTGAGCTGGGTACCTAGACTACCTAGGCCCGTATTTATAATCAGCTCTCAAGAGTGACAGCGAGTTTGAGTTCGTATCAGAAATGTCATTTCAGTACAAATCGACCTGACAAATCCATATACTTAATATTGTTCTCAATCTTGAGATCGCTTTATAAATACGAGCCCTAGTAGTACTGTTGTCATAATTTATAAATGTTATAATACTGAAAATGGATTCATAATGTTTTTTTTTTATTATTAATAATTGGCTAAAGGAAAGCTACGCTACAAATTTTTCGCGACTTCAATGCATGCGTAAATTAATTTTGCCTTTCACTTTTCGGAATGCTAAAAATTTCAGGGGATCTATGTATTTCTGAAAAATCTGAGCAATTTTTTTTAACCAAATTTATGTCAACATTATGGACCAAATTACACGAGATCAACATTCAATACTCGTAAAAAAAATGACTTTCCATACAACTGCTGTGCTGACAGTAAAATGAGTAGTGTAAGTATTAGTAGCTACTACTTTTTTCGACATTGGTATCGATTTGTATGCGTACAAAATCACTAAATCTTGAATAAAATTGGTCACCTGTAATTTTCTATCCTGAGAGAACAGAAACGGACGGCACTATAGACGAACTAGTAATTTAAATCCTTTCAGTTTCAATTCGTTCAGAAACAATGGATTTTGATTAACACCCATCCTACACCATGACTTAACTATGATACAAAGATTCTGGATTTTCGTTCATAGCATACTGCCATCCCTTTCTGTTCTCTCATGGCAAATTTCATATACATATATATAATCACGCCTTTATCCCTAATGGGGTAGGCAGAGTGTAAACGACCTAAACAAATGTCGTTCCGCCACATCTGAGAAGTTTTGAGGGTTATTCCAGATTGATCTGTATATTGCTATAGTCAGCCCATCGCCTAAATTACAATACTGAAACCCTCGAATCCCTTAGCTGGTTTTTACAGCATGCCCGGGAGGAAATGCAGCTGGCACATTCTATGTATGCACGAAACGATACGCATTTAAGTCGGGACCCTTTCACATCACGACTTAATTTGACGTAACTGTCCATTGATTTTGGAAGTGACAGATTTATAATTAGTCCGTGCTCAGAGTCCGTGTATACTGCCATCTTTTTCTGTTCGCTCAAGATGGAAAGTGACGGGTATGCTTTTATTTTAGTTTAAAAAAGTGTACACACAAAAAAAGCTTCTGTTTGATGTTGTGATTTAGGGTTGGCTTTTAGGTATTTAAAATATCTACTACTTAAATAAATCGAACAATTTACATTTCAAATTCATTTTATTATACTGCTTATAGGCTTCAGCGCTACAATAAGCATTGGTGCTAGTTATTATTGTAAGAGCAATCTCCATTCCCCACGTTTTATCTGAGTAAACCTTAATCTAACACCCTTTCCTACTCCGACCGTCTCTCCCAATACAATAAACTAGTTATCTACACCAATACATTATTCCTACTTATCTTTTGCCATAACACCAAACCCAGGGTTTATTTTATTATAAAGTGCATTGTCTATGGAAGCTCGGTCGACCAAACGTAAATAATTTAACCGTCTTAAAAGATTCAAAAATAGTTTCCTAACATTGCCCCCCTTAATATGTACTCCATTTGTCAGCCCATAACTGGATTTAAATGACGCTTTACAACGCGAAAGGTCACGCCTCTTAACGAACATACAGCCATCCTATTCTTGCACATGGATTTGGAATAAGTGTAACGTAGAGTCGTCCCTCTCTCATAAGCGGTGTTGCTCGTGTTTACCTTGCAACTAAACCGATAAAAATATGGCAACTGATCTCACTCGCTGGTTAAAGTTCTGCTCTATTTGAAAGCGGTAGAGTCGATATTGCTATGATAAAAGCAGGAGGGGGGATAATACTGGAGCGGGACAAACCGCGAAAGGGACGGAACACCGCATTGGTTAAGTTAGTGAGTCCAAACGAGTTTTTATGTTTGGAAATCGTATTAAGCTTTTGTTGGAAACTGTTCCACTCAACGGGCAATAGTTGAGCCGTTTGTGCGGTCAAACTATCGTGTTCGTAATTCGAAAAGTGGTGGGGGCGAAGCTGATTGGCTCGTATTGTTTGTGGCGATCCGGTCGCGGGCGGTCGACCGTAGCGCGCGAAACGAAACCACTTTTGAATAAAGAACCCGATTCGTTCGAAATTTAATTGCGCCAATCAAGTTCGTTTCAGTGTTTTTAAAAATGCATAATGGCATCTCGCTGATTAGGTGAAAACGTGCCAGTGTTAAAGACTGAAAAGGTAAAAAATGTCGTCGTCAGTGCATTCAGATGATGATCAGGAGGAGATCAATGTGGACTCTGATAGCAGGTTATCTGGTCAATGTGACAGGAGTATCGCTTCAGAAGATAGAGATTCTGAGCACAGCTATCATGACAGATATCGTGATTCCCCCAACGAGCACATGACAGACCCTCAGCCGAGGGTGAATTTACCCTTCAGCATATCAAGACTATTAGGTAAACAGTTTGAAGAGTTGGAGAAGCGTCGACATTCCGGCGAGAGTGATGAGAGAAGTGATCAGGACACAGAATCAGAGAGTGCTAAAGACGATAATAAAGACAGTGCGTTGCCGTTAAACTTTTCGCATAATCCTGGGTTGTATCCCAATTCTGGACTCTTATTGAGGCCGGGTCTGGGTTTGGGGGCCGGGTATGGGTTCGGGGGCAACCCTGGAGTGGTGAGGGTGCCCGCTCATCGTGCTCTGGGGGCCCTGGGCGCGTGGGGGATGTCCCTGGACCCCATGAGACAGGCTGCAGCTGCTGCGTTTGCTCATCAAGTTGTTAAGGATAGATTGAATGGTGAGTCTTTTATTTCAGTGTGACAATAATTTGAATAAAAAAATATAATGAATTATTGTAAAAATAAAACACATAAAATAAATCTTATGCCATATGCAACATTTTTAATGCAATCGCTGTAATAGTTAATAGATAACAATTTATACAGTTTAATGTAAAGGTTTACGATACAAGTGTAAAAAAAATACAGTATGTAACGATCTTATGTCTATTCTATGATATCTTATGTTTTCTAAAGATGGCCTTACTCTTAACTTTTAACCGCAACCGTATCTTTGGCTATAAAAAAAAACAAAAGCTAAAAACTCTCTCAACTGTTGTCTATTATCTAGGCAATCTCAGTCACAATCATTGATGATTCAAAATAACAAAAAACAGAAGTGGCAGAACAAACAATTACACCTTTGCGTGCGATGGGATGACACACCGAGAAAACCATTTCTTTTTTTTAAAGCTTTTATTTAACTTGCATTGTATCTAACTAACTAACTAACTAACTAACTATGTGTGTTCGGGTGGAATCTTGCAACTCAATTTTGAAGCAGTTATCTTCAACCGATTGAGCTGAAATTTTGCACTCTTATGTTAATCCGGTGACAATGCAATATTATGATATCATCGAGCTGATCTCTTGATGGAGTTGACAGATATCCACTGGGTCTCCCTCATGGAAAGTGATAAGATATCTAAATTTAAGCTCATTATATTTGTTGTCTTGAGCAGTTTCTATTACATATGATGACCAAGGTCAAATGATGAAGCCGACAGGTAGCCGTCGGAACTGCCTCGTCGGAAGTGCTAAGATAGCCAAATTCGAGCTCATTATATTTGTTGTCTTAAGCAGTTTCTATTACACATGATGACCAGGGTCTAATGATGAAGCCGACAGGTAGCCGTTGGAAAGGTAGCCGTTGGAACTGCCTCGTCGGAAGTGTTAAGATAGCAGAGTTTGGGCTCATTATATTTGTTGTCTTGAGCAGTTTCTATTACACATGATGACGAGGGTCTAATGACGAAGCCGACAGGAAGCCGTCGGAACTGCCTCGTCGTAAGTGCTAAGATACCCGAGTTTGGACTCATTGTATTTATTGTCTTAAGCAGTTTCTATTACACATGATGACGAGGGTCTAATGACGAAGCTGACAGGAAGCCGTCGGAATTGCCTCGTCGGAAGTGCTAAGATACCCGAGTTCGGGCTCATTGTATTTTTTGTCTTAAGCAGTTTCTATTACACATGATGACGAGGGTCTAATGACGAAGCCGACAGGAAGCCGTCGGAACTGCATCGTCGGAAGTGCTAAGATACCCGAGTTTGGGCTCATTGTATTTGTTGTCTTAAGCAGTTTTCATTACACATGATGACGAGGGTCTAATGACGAAGCCGACAGGAAGCCGTCGGAACTGCCTCGTCGGAAGTGCTAAGATACCCGAGTTCGGGCTCATTGTATTTGTTGTCTTGAGCAGTTTCTATTGCACATGATGACAAGGGTCTAATGAAGAAGCCGACTGATAGCCATCGGTACTACCTCGTCGAAAGTGCTAAGATGGTCGAGTGTGAGCTCATTATATTTGTTGTCTTGAGCAGTTTCTATTATACATTATGACGAACTTGCCCCCTCACAGTTTTTTTTTTTTAAACAGTTCGCCAAACGACTTCAAAGTCGTTGCCGCTATGGTGCATCTCGTTTGGGGTGGTGAGAGGGGTTTAAACACACAGAAGGAGAAAAGTTAAAACGTGTTTCGAAAGTAGTCAACGTAGCGAGACTGCTTGGGGCTTGCCCCCCTCACAGGAAAATAAATATTTAGAACAATTTTTGAAGTCGTTACCGCTATGGCGCATCTCGACTCGACTCCCACAGTCCCCAAGTCGGCTTGCCTCTAGCTTGCCCCACATAGAAACAGAAAAGTTTGGACGTATTTTTAAAGTAGTCAACGTAGCGTAATTGGGGGGTTGAGCCCCCCTCACAGAAAAAGAACAGTTTTAACTGTTTTAAACAATTAATTCACATGTGTTTTTGAAGTAGGTAGTTGCTGTGTGACTAAAATGTAAAAAATAAATTATAAGTAAAAAAACTTTTTAAAACAAGCTTTTATTTTTTTAAATGCGCTAAAAAGAATAAAATAAAATTTTCCTTTAAAACTTTTACTATCAATTTACAACGTCATTACATAATTTTTATAATATAAAAGCTTGTCGCGAGATTGCTTAAAGCTTGTGTAGATAAACAAACAAATCACATACTTAATCTCATAACCTGTGTTAAATCTCGCGACAAGCTTTTATATTATAAAAATTATGTAATGACGTTGTAAATTGATAGTAAAAGTTTTAAAGGAAAATTTTATTTTATTCTTTTTAGCGCATTTAAAAAAATAAAAGCTTGTTTTAAAAAGTTTTTTTACTTATAATTTATTTCAGGTGTTTTTTCTGTCACGTTCGAGGCGCCTTTGGCAGTCCGCTATAATTTGTCTTTGCCGACGGTCAAGGGATCTTTTTTATGTCTTTGGTGACACTTGGGTTTGGGGAATATTGAGGTTGCGGATTTCCGGAATTGGTTATTAGTTACAATGATTGCAAAAAAATGTTTCCCCACTTCATGCGAGATGACGCCGTATAAAAATAAATTTATTTTCTGACAAGTCGATTAACGATACCTTCCCTTACATACACTATAACAATGAAAATCTGTAATGGAAGATGAAGTAATATATTCAATGCAATTGTATAAGTAAGTACGTGTAGTTTAGACAGAATCTTCGGAGACCAAACCATTGCCATTTAAAAATCCATTAATTTTCACAAAACTAACATCCACAACACAAACAGTTAATAAATCAATAAGACCTACTTGTAGAACACCCGCTGGTTTTTTTTTTTTGCGACCACCGGCATCGGCATAGGAAACGCAGCGGTCCAGCCTATAATTGAGACAAGTTGGCGGACGCCGCGCCGGAAATGTTCGAGTGGTGACATAAAAACACCTTCAATTTGGCGCCAATCGACAGTGATTTGACAGGTCGTTTTTTGCGGCCTGTTTGATCTTTGAGCCACTTGTGAGTATTTATTTAAATTAGTCAAGGGATTTTGTGTGATTGCCTACGCTAATTATGATTAGAGCGACATTTTGAAGATACAAGACACTCACACAATGATAAGTCTCACGCAGCTATCGATACGTCAAATTTATTTGAACAAACAAAAAATCAGTAAGTAGTTAAATTTCAGAGAAAGCTATTTATAATATTTTCTAATAGGTCACAGTTGAAGAAATTCAAAAATGTTGGCGATTTTAGAAGCCATCATTAAAAAACGGCAAAAACGCTATATATTTAAAGCTTTTATTTAACTTGCATTGTATCTAACTAACTAACTAACTAACTAACTATGTGTGTTCGGGTGGAATCTTGCAACTCAATTTTGAAGCAGTTATCTTCAACCGATTGAGCTGAAATTTTGCACTCTTATGTTAATCCGGTGACAATGCAATATTATGATATCATCGAGCTGATCTCTTGATGGAGTTGACAGATATCCACTGGGTCTCCCTCATGGAAAGTGATAAGATATCTAAATTTAAGCTCATTATATTTGTTGTCTTGAGCAGTTTCTATTACATATGATGACCAAGGTCAAATGATGAAGCCGACAGGTAGCCGTCGGAACTGCCTCGTCGGAAGTGCTAAGATAGCCAAATTCGAGCTCATTATATTTGTTGTCTTAAGCAGTTTCTATTACACATGATGACCAGGGTCTAATGATGAAGCCGACAGGTAGCCGTTGGAAAGGTAGCCGTTGGAACTGCCTCGTCGGAAGTGTTAAGATAGCAGAGTTTGGGCTCATTATATTTGTTGTCTTGAGCAGTTTCTATTACACATGATGACGAGGGTCTAATGACGAAGCCGACAGGAAGCCGTCGGAACTGCCTCGTCGTAAGTGCTAAGATACCCGAGTTTGGACTCATTGTATTTATTGTCTTAAGCAGTTTCTATTACACATGATGACGAGGGTCTAATGACGAAGCTGACAGGAAGCCGTCGAAATTGCCTCGTCGGAAGTGCTAAGATACCCGAGTTCGGGCTCATTGTATTTTTTGTCTTAAGCAGTTTCTATTACACATGATGACGAGGGTCTAATGACGAAGCCGACAGGAAGCCGTCGGAACTGCATCGTCGGAAGTGCTAAGATACCCGAGTTTGGGCTCATTGTATTTGTTGTCTTAAGCAGTTTTCATTACACATGATGACGAGGGTCTAATGACGAAGCCGACAGGAAGCCGTCGGAACTGCCTCGTCGGAAGTGCTAAGATACCCGAGTTCGGGCTCATTGTATTTGTTGTCTTGAGCAGTTTCTATTGCACATGATGACAAGGGTCTAATGAAGAAGCCGACTGATAGCCATCGGTACTACCTCGTCGAAAGTGCTAAGATGGTCGAGTGTGAGCTCATTATATTTGTTGTCTTGAGCAGTTTCTATTATACATTATGACGAACTTGCCCCCTCATAGTTTTTTTTTTTAAAACAGTTCGCCAAACGACTTCAAAGTCGTTGCCGCTATGGTGCATCTCGTTTGGGGTGGTGAGAGGGGTTTAAACACACAGAAGGAGAAAAGTTAAAACGTGTTTCGAAAGTAGTCAACGTAGCGAGACTGCTTGGGGCTTGCCCCCCTCACAGGAAAATAAATATTTAGAACAATTTTTGAA
This sequence comes from Scrobipalpa atriplicella, assembly GCA_029255725.1. Lineage (NCBI taxonomy): Eukaryota > Metazoa > Arthropoda > Insecta > Lepidoptera > Gelechiidae > Scrobipalpa > Scrobipalpa atriplicella. The sequence continues at coordinate 10,057 of JARACY010001142.1, read as the reverse complement.
GTCGTTACCGCTATGGCGCATCTCGACTCGACTCCCACAGTCCCCAAGTCGGCTTGCCTCTAGCTTGCCCCACATAGAAACAGAAAAGTTTGGACGTATTTTTAAAGTAGTCAACGTAGCGTAATTGGGGGGTTGAGCCCCCCTCACAGAAAAAGAACAGTTTTAACTGTTTTAAACAATTAATTCACATGTGTTTTTGAAGTAGGTAGTTGCTGTGTGACTAAAATGTAAAAAATAAATTATAAGTAAAAAAACTTTTTAAAACAAGCTTTTATTTTTTTAAATGCGCTAAAAAGAATAAAATAAAATTTTCCTTTAAAACTTTTACTATCAATTTACAACGTCATTACATAATTTTTATAATATAAAAGCTTGTCGCGAGATTGCTTAAAGCTTGTGTAGATAAACAAACAAATCACATACTTAATCTCATAACCTGTGTTAAATCTCGCGACAAGCTTTTATATTATAAAAATTATGTAATGACGTTGTAAATTGATAGTAAAAGTTTTAAAGGAAAATTTTATTTTATTCTTTTTAGCGCATTTAAAAAAATAAAAGCTTGTTTTAAAAAGTTTTTTTACTTATAATTTTCTTCTGTAACGCGTTAACGAGGCCTAAGAAAAAGAAAAGTGGGTAGACCGTACAATACGACACGGTTGTCAATCAACGTGGGCGGTGGCGCTGCAGTATAAAGAGAACTGTCAAATCACAAGACAGCGGCGTTAGTTCCTTTTTTCGCCACGTTCTTTTAAAGCGTGGTCGTACTGCAATTCGTCAAATTACGGTTAGGCACGGCTAAGCCTGGTTAAATTGGTTAAACCGTGAGTTTCGTAACCGAGGGTTTTGGAGCGGTAAATGAGATGGTTCCGTATTGCGGTCGGAGGCTTGGAGGTTCAAAGCCGACGGAAAGCTGCGACCTGCTACTATGTAGGTGTAAATCTTTTTTCCCTATTGCTCCTCTCTTTCCATTTCTTACAGAATTATCTCTTGATAGTTAGGTATTCGTTAAAACACAAACGAATGTATTTCTACTCGTAGTAACTCAGATTATGTTGCACGCAGCGATGATGTTTCATTATTTATAATGAAATCCATAAATACTTACTTGGTTAAGTATGGATCATCGTCGTCTGCCTGTTTCTAGTTTATGTATCTAACAAGTAATTTTATTACATACATGCATATTATCACGCCTGTATCCCTAATGGGGTAGGCAGAGCGTCAACGACCCAAACAAAGGTCGTTTAGCCACGTCCAAGCAATCCCTTAGCTGGTTTTTACAGCCCAGGAGGATATGCAGCTGGCACATTCTATGCTTTTCTGTCGCTCGCAGTCCAGCGTGGAAGTAATTTTATTATTAGTTTTTCAAATAATGTAGTAGATTATTATTTAATCGTTTTTATCAGTTAATATAACAAAACATTTTGTACTGCGCTTGCTAATACGCCTGCCAAAAGTGCCGAGTTCATTCTCAAATCCTCCAAATTGGAAGAGGCCCGTCCCAATCTTGTAGTAAAGGCCTAAAGGGAATGGAATTTATGTCCTCTGTATCGAGAGCCCTAGGCTCAGAAACTAGACCACAGAGGCAGTTAAGGATTACTGTTGTTTGTTGCCGGTCTTGTAATCGTCATCAAGTGGTGGTCTGTAATGGGCACCGTTTCCGCTGGTCACCATTAGATACTTAGACCACAATTTGCAACCCAAGTCTCTCGGCTCAGTGACAAAGTCAGCTGATTGGACTTTATTTTTGTTGGTTTATTTTTTATTTTTTGTTTGTTTTTTATTTGATGGTGGAAAGAGTGACAAAGATGTTTTTTTTTCTGAAAAATATACAAAATGATTTATCATAATTTATCATAGGACTGCAAACTATTTCAGAAAACAACGAATACAACCTAAAAACCTATACTTACCTACATACCTATTCTGATATCTGACACAAGGGGGAGGTCTGGGTAAAGCGGGGTATAACTTCACACATGCAAAAACGCCGCAGCCCCAAGGCGTATCATCGCATATTGGTTCATGTCAAATTTTCATAACGCCGTCTCACCCCCCCGCCTGCCCGCGGGAAATGCCAGATAGGCTTTCAAGGGATGTTATAAGTTGTAACAGATGGTATATGGCTTAAAAATAGACAAATAATATTTTAAGTTATTTATCTGGTATTTTAAGTAAAATTAGATATCTAAAATGGTAATGATCAAATCTAGAAGGCTACATCGTAGGAATCCAATTTAGAAGTCAATTTCCAACTTTTATACCTAGTTGATTATTTATTCCTTAAAATATAGAAAATCCTTATTATAGAATTTTATGAGATTGCAGCAGTGTTCAAGAAGATACTTAGGTACTGTTAAGATGCTATAAATTAGTAATACCTATTCCGGGAATAAAAAAAAAACAGCCGGCCTAATTTTCGGGTGTGAACCTACCTATGAAACTGAACAACTTTACCCAAGAAACATAAAGTTGAAATAGGTATGAAAAAAAGTTCACCTCCCATACAAAATGACTCGAGCCGCTGACACCATCCTATGGGTGGTCCAGATTTTTTCTTCATATTTCGACCTGTTTCTTGGGGAAAGTTGTTCATTTTCATGGATAGTTTAGGTCGGTTCACACCCAAAAATTTGGCCAGCTACTTAAAAACTCCCGGTATATTTTTAAATGATGTCGTCAGCCCTCAACATTACCGATAGTTAAAACTTGTATATATTTCAAATACAAGTCAGTACCTAATTCCCATCCCTATTTTAGGGGAAGCTGGGGTGATATTACCCACACGTTATACTCTATCGATGATTTCGCGGCACATATACGGCAACATGCCCATACTTACCCTTCTCAGTAAACAAATACATAACATCGTATAAAACACTTTTCTAATAACTGACTATCTTCTGTAGTCTTTTGAAATATAATTATTTTAGTCATATTTCGAGAATTTGACAAACATATAGAAATACTTTATTGAATAACTACAATAATTTAATTTTGAGGCATTAACCTATTTAATTTAGTTTTTATTTACTAATATTTAAGTCACTCCCCTGAAAATAATCTAACGAGTCGTGACACATTTTATAGTACCTATATTAAAGTATTTTATAAATTAGTCCATAAAGATTTGATTTCAGACGAAGACCTACTCACCCTTCCGTAAACTAAAGCCTTAATACCAGTATACCTGAACTGAACGACACGAATTCTCATGATTAATTTTAATTTTGAACATAATAATGTAACGAACTACCTGAAGATAATGCACGATTCTCAGTTGAAATAATAACATAGAGTTGAAATAATAACTCCGGGAGCTTCATTACTTTCTTGACGTAAGATTCATCTCTTAATAATTATTTGTTGTACTTACAATTTGTAACTTAAGGTGATTCCTACCGGCAAATGGTTGTTTTTAAAAAGATATTCCTCCTAAACGAATCAATGGAAAATTCTAAAAAAATATACATCTAAGTAATTAGTTCATGGTCTACAATCGCAACGTTTGAAAATATTCTAGTTCATACGTCACTATAGCAATCAATATACACAATTATCTAATCATCTGTAATAATAATAACCCTCAAAACTTGTCAGACGTGGCGGAACGACCTTTGTTTGGGTCGTTTTTGCTCTGCCTACCCCGTTAGGGATAAAGGCGTGATTTTATGTATGTATATGTATGTACTATACTTTTAATCCCTCTTATTTGACAGGAACTAACTATGACATCAAATTGACCAATAAATACCACCCCCATATTCCTACTGACCCAAACACTTACACTTATCATATTTTTCTTCTATCGCTCATCAAAATGTTTACGACTACCCTAAATTTTCTTCTCCATAACTGAAAAAGTATATAAAAATAAAAAAATCGGCCAAGTCCGAGTCAGACTTGCGCACGAAGGGTTCCTTACCATTATTTATACAACAACACGACAAAAAATCACGTTTTTTGTGTGGGCCTCCTTAAATATTTATTTTATTTTGTTTTAAGTCTTTGTTGTTATACCGGCAACAGAAATACATCATCTGCGAAAATTTCAACTGTCTAGCTATCTCGATCATAAACCGATACAGCCGCGGACGGACGGACAGCGGAGTCTCAGTAATAGGGTCCTGTTTTTACCCTTTGGGTACGGAACCCTAAAAATAGAGCTGGCGCCTTCCAGACGTTGATACATTTTATTACCAATCCATATCTGGAGAGGGTATAAAAATGCCATATTTCAAATGTGTAAAAATACGAGACAGTATAGTACGGGAGACACTATGTACGTAAAATGTTTCATTGATATTTATTGGCTTTTTAGATAGATTACATTCAACGTACATAGGAAAATAAATATTGTAATACTATAAATACCACCACTCGTTGCGTTACGTTTTTTTTAAATCTTTCTCTATAATTTCCATCGAAAACGTGCGAAAGAAATTTCTTCGAAGTATTTTTTAAATAATTTTGGAAGCTCCACTGTGTATTTTTTTTAATATTTATGTAAGTACTTTATACCAACGACAGTTTGATATAAAAAAGTCACATACTACAACAATAACATAATAATACTTTTAACTCTGACATTGAATAATTATAAGTAAATAAAATGCTGTTTTCCGAAACATACAAAACACTAAACGCCGGAAATAGACAAACAAGTAAATACCTATTACAAGCTTTTAAATAATGATCACGGACATGAAACAAATTAAAATAACCCGACCGGAAATTGTGTGCAATCTGTGTTCGAAATTTAAAATAGTAAATAAAAACAGCCATTTCGATTGTTCGGGACTAATTTTCTATTTTAAGTACCTACACAAAAATAAGTTCTTAAATTTCTTGGTTAGGTTGAGCTGACTGAAATAATAATTATTATCTATGTTATTCTTCTTAATTTTTTTCATTGCGTATGTTTGCGTTTTTGTACCCATTTTTACCTCATTCGTTTTCAAGTTTTTTTTTGCAATACTAAAACGCCAAAGTACGGTAAAAATTATTTCTTGAAATCGAATTGTGTATAGAACCTACCCTACGCTAAAAACTTCTCGTATTTTAGAAATTTATGGTATCTGCAAAAAGAAATAGCTGATACGCATAATTACAAAAATATTTACTTACTTACAATTATTTAAGTACCTACTTATTTTTTTTTTGTAATTTGGAAAAGGTAAGTCATTGACAAACAGACCAAAACAAAACATCCATTTCGCCCAAAACCAATTTCCCGTTGAGCAGGCAACCCGACGAGATTATCCACAATTAGGCGTTTACGTAACCCAGTGGTCCCACCGATGACAGCCCGGGACAAAATTTTAATGAAGCAAAATGAGCGAGCGTGCTGGTAATCGCCCAGTGTGCATGTGAACGTCTCACGGACATAATTAACTCGATGTTTATGACGGAATTTTTCTTTGCCTGGAAGTTTCTTTCAAAGTTTTATCTTTGAGATTTAATGTGCCTTTGAAAGTTTCAACCGCAATGCTGTCTCGTTTAATAAGTAATGGTCTTTATGGCGTTTTTAACAATATGGCCTAAATTTGTTTTTACTTTTTACAATAAATACAATGTAAAGTTGATTTTTCTCTTTAATACATTTTGTCTTATCTCATCATCAGGATGTAAGCAAATAAAATGAGTCATAATTTAAAACGGACATTAAATACTTTCGTCTTTAACTAAATTTAATATTATAAAAGTCGCTCAAGAGAGTCTGTTTGATAATCAAATGAGGAAACAATGTCTGCATCTGATAAAATTTACAGCGCAGAGTTTCCCCTTTACGAGACAAAAAGCAGCGCCTTTACAAACAGTACAGACGAAATACATAGGCGCACGTAACATAATATACGAGCTGGCATGTTCTGCTCTTGTACGCCAACGACAGAGGGCACTAAAAGCACAACGTCATAAAAACAAGCCTTTGTTCTCCAAACGAGTGCAGTGTTGTACCAAAATGCAACCTAAACCGGTATCCCGATTGCATTCCGCTTTCAACCGCTGAATTTTCCATGAGCTTCCCGTATTGCCGATTCTCGTACATTTGGTACCGTAACTAGTGGGAATTGGTATCGCCTGTTGCGTACAATATGTATGAGATTTTGTCCATTCATTTTTTACGCCTGCCCACTGTCCGGCGTAATTGGAAAATGTTGTTTCTGAACTTGTGTGGATTTTTATCGTGCATTTTTTTTGATAATTTTGTATTTTAAGACTCGCTTTAATGCAATGCGAAATCATGTTAATTCAATTAAGTTATCTTAAGTTGTCGGGAAGTACCTTAAATGTGAAAGCCCACCTTTTAAAAGTGACATTGTAAAAGACCTGTTACGTTCATTTAATTCGATATCTTGTTGATAATTTTTTTATAAATAATTTACTTTTCTTGTCTTGTAACGAGACATTTTTGTAAAATGTTAAAGTAAATAAAATTAAAAAAAAAACTGTCTAAAGGTTAATCAGTAGATCTTTATCAATGATGCCATAATATTCTATCACACTAGTTCGATTAGACATACACAAAAGCATTATTTTTTTTATGTCCATAATTGTAATTAAATGATAAATTTAAGTATGCTATGCTAGCAGTTGCAATATCCTTCTCCTAAAAAACCTTAAGCATAATAATAACTCCTACACGCTTAGGTCTTAAATTAAACTCAAAAACAGTGGGCGAAAACTCAGCACTCGCGGACAAATGTCGGCTGTTCAAGTGATGGAGCGTCTGCCTGTACGACTACGCTTTAAATGAGCGTGGCGGAAGCTATATAACACCATTTTTGGCATATCTCCCAACATGAAGCGCCCCCGCCCACGTTCAGATGTATCCTTGACAGACTGTAATCCCAGGTGACGTCTCGCCAATTAGACGTCAGGCATTCGTCTTCACGTCGGGAGGGGCGTGCGAAATATGACCGAGAATCTGTCCCGGTTAGGTAAGCGCTCCGAAGCACTGTGCAAACGGCGAAATAGCTATTTTTAGGCAAAATGGCTGCTTGTATTAGTGTAATACTCTTGGTGCTGGAGTGTGGATTTGTAAGCAATTTGTACTCTAGCCTAAGTATAAGTAACTGTCTTTGATAGTGGTCGTTCCACAAACAATATCAGAGGCCTATTAGCTGTGCTATTAGGCTGTTTAAAAACTCTGGCATCAGGGTTCACTCGATAAGAAGTGAGAGTAGCTGTTTTCGTTGTGATTGAACTCTTTGATGAAGTAGCTTACTTTTTTATATCAAACTCATAAAACTCAGAAAAATAAACACACTTATTCGAATACGTATCACTTTGCATTTGTCAAATAGAATTTCCATCTGGAAACACTTTATGTAATAGAGGAGTCACTCTTCAAACCGCGTAAAACGGACTTGACGGGGCAATAAAATTGTGTGAATAAGGCAGATTCGAAGTGGGCAAACCCCGGAGTTGGGGTAAGAAGGGGTGCCCAAAGGGGTGATACGGAATATAAGCGACTTCGGCTAGTCTATGAATTTTTCTTCGCATTCGATGGGTTATACTTTGAGACGTTTGTAAAGTAAATAGATTGATATAGTTTATTATTTTACATGAAAAATTAATTGTTATTACTTTGTCAAGAATTTAGTTTGAATATTAAACGTTAATAGTTATTTGTAGAATTCTGTTTAAATGAGATACAAAATAAAATTATCTATTTTTCCAAATTAATTTTCTCTAAAATTTCCTATACAAGCAATGTCAAGTGTGACAGTGGCGCCCCCATTTTATGTCAATTGTTTTGTGTCGGATTAGATATAACAAGCTAGTCTTGCTGAAGTTATTTTGCGGGTAGCAAGGGTTGCCCAAAGGGATATCATAAAGGGATTACCTTCGAGGCGCTTAAACCCTTCAATGTTAATTTGTTTATTAATTTTTCTTCGCGCTCATTTCAACCCTTATTATTTTTGTGCTTAGAATTTAGGGTGATGAGATGACTTTAAAAAGATGTAAAATTTAATTTCGTTTCTTAATTGTGATTAATTTTAATTTTCCTCATTGCTCTCGCGTTGAGCAGAAAATTAAAAAAATCTCTCAAAAGAGTTTCTAAAAATGTTACTGAAAAAGAAAATCGTCATTATGAAGACGGAAATAAAAATAAATTAAAAAAATCAATGCAATGCAATGAAAAATACTTTATTGCACAAAGTACGTACGTAAAATATGTAGGTACAACAGAAAAGTGAGAAACATAATAGTACAACACAATGGCCTTATCGCTTCTTCTTCTGTCGTGTGGGTTTCGAGACGATCTACAAAAGAAATACTTATCAATCTCAATATTTATACCTATACCCAAAAACAATCAACTACCAACCATATCTATCGATTGTCAATAGAACGCCAGCCATTATTTTGTCCTTTTCGCTCCGCGCGGGAGCACTGTGCAAAAACCGCACCAGGCCGCGTGGCAAGCATGAATCATATCCTAACCTGATTATAAGGGAATCTTGTTACGCCCGCCCTTCGTACCTGCGCCCTTACTATACGAGTTTTGTTCTAGGTTGTGAATGTAGGTAAAGGGAAATTGTGTTAATATTCAGTTCAACATTCAACAACATAGAATAATCTAGCTGCTTTTCTTCCGAGCCTACTGTAAAACGATAAACCCCAGTCCGTGTTTTGTCCTTTTCACCCCGCGCTCGGGAGCACTGTGCAAAAACCGCACCAGGCCACGGCCTAGGTCTTTGACCAAACCTCCAAAATTTAATGTATGACATTTATTTAGGTACGACAAAGTAATGTAACTTTAGGTTTTATTTCAATACAAGGCCGTCTCGTAACTAAACTATGAAGATCCTTTCGAATTGTAACCGCAGTATAAACTCGATCATTCAACTGTTCGTGTCACAATCAACCTTGCTACCAACAAAGGCGAAGAGAAGTAATAAAAAAAATAGAAAACCCAACTGCGTAAAAAGCGAACTTTAGATAGTAGATCGTCTGAGGTTTATCAGTGTAATTTAATGTTAAGTATTTTTGTTTATGTAAAGTAATGCTTAAATTAAAAAAGGATAGATCCTTAACGGTCATAAATCAAAATTAATGGAGAAGAGGAAGACGAAAGGTTTTTTAAAAACGTATGCAATAATATTCCATACTTATAATACCTATTCCGTAGTTTTTTTCGAAATATGAGGTCTGGTTGTCGTCATATTGAATTTAGATTACAATTATTTTCTTTCGTGACACTTGTTGTGACAAGATTAATTAAGACAAATCGATGGAGGTAAAAATATTTAAAACCAACCCACAAATGTTCGGTCTCTATCAAGAGTGTCACAAAGAAACAAAAATGCATACAATAATATAGGCCCTGCATAGACCGACAACCACAATTATTTACCCTTCTTTGCATCGTTCAGTTGGGTAAAAAACTGGCTAACAATTCCTAAACCATGGTTAAAGTTACGTATTCCCGCGCAATTGCTACATAATTTGCGGTCACGTGAAGCAGCCATTACATCAGCCCGACCAATCGGAGCGCGCCGTTTAATACGCTTCCATTTTTGAAAACCAAAATGTGAAACAATTCGAATTTAGAATGGTGCTTGGAACCGGGTTCGTTTTTTTTTTAATTTTTGTCTTTAGAACTGTCGCGGTATTAATCGAATGTTATTTTTTTTTTTAATTTATTTTTATTAAATTGGATTCGAAACTATTACGATCTGGTTTTGTTCGTATAATTTCCTGTTGCTCTTTTTATTTCCACCGGCAATTCCAAATTAATCTAAACGCAGTCATTTGAAATTATCAAAACATACTATTATGCGCTATTATGTCAATCATTTATTACGAATTGAGTTTGATAGCAATATCCTAGTTAACAACACGATCTCATCTCACGGATCATTTAATGCAAATCGATCTATTACGGAAAACACCGGTGTTTACCTCAGCCAATCACAGAGCTCCGTTTAAACGAATGTAATTGAGTTTCGAATTTTAAAAGTCGCCATCTTGAAACGTAATTTTGAAAGAAGCGTAACCGCTACTTTTGTCTGATTGGCGATTACTCTTTCCTTTTTTAAAATGG
>JARACY010001141.1:0-65295 GCA_029255725.1 Scrobipalpa atriplicella | reverse complement strand
TGCCGACCCGTGCGATAGTCAAAGGCTCTCTGCTTGCGACATTAGTTGAACGTCACTGAACTGTTCTGAAGTACCTATTATTATCAACACGGGCCATATCGATCCCGGGGTGTATCTCCGCGCCCCTCTGCTACGTCACCGTTTGCCTCGTGCCTCTGAAACGGTGACGTCACGGATGCACGACGTAATAATACGTCATAGTTTTCCACGCATGCGCGGAACGAGCTTCACTTTAGAAACTCGGGCTAATTTTGGATAACCTCAGTAGGCGTAAGTGCGACATAGGCATACAAGTAGTACTTGCTACCTCACTAATTCCTAGCTCCGTACTGTTTATTTACGTCAGACACGTTGAGGAGTGAACCGAAATAATCGGAAAACAGTGAGATTAAACCGTGCGTGATAGCTACGTCGTATTACAACACCTACGAAATAAAAACCTCGTAGACTGAAAACGTAAACATATTGTTTTAAAATAAAATTGAATTGTCACGATTTATTCGTAGATTATACCGTACGAGACATTAGATTTGGCAGCACGGCATTGCAGGCTTGCCGCTGTGGATAAGACTTAATGATTTCACCTAAAATGGTCCAGTATAGGGTTGGCGCCCGGCTCGTAACCCTCCTCCCATCAGAGTCAGTCAAGCAACTTGCTGTGTTCAACTGTTCATGCGTTTGAAAAATGCTTTAGCGCTTCCAGACGAGCCAGTTCCATTTGTCGTCTCTACCTTGGTCATCTCTGGATTAAAATTTAGAACAAGGAAATTGCAAGAAAACATAGAATTTTAATTTAATTTTTAATTAAACTGTGAATTGATGTTATTTTTTTTTATTAAACAGTAAGTTTTGATAGGCAAAATGTTAAGATCTTAAATAGAGTCGATTCTTCAGCAATACACCAAAAAGGTGCTACCTATATACGACGTACTTAATTCTCTCAGCCAGTAAAATTTACCTGTGGTTTATTGACCAACCTTGGCCTTGGCTTTCGATCCGGAGTTCGTTGGATTCCCTTCCCGAAGGGGATAGGTACCTACTCGTAGGTACACAAAGTTGATTAGTGAGACATTAATTCCCCGTTCAGTTAAGATATACAATACAGGCTGAATCACCCAATTTGTTTGCCAAGAAATATGCGATTCTGTGTGAAATCTTCCCAATGCTAATTATCACAAAATATAATTTTTACCTAAATTATGGAGCTGAATCAAACAAGGCTTCTTTTTCAATCTTGTAAAACAAACAGGCGTATTATCAAAAACTGTTTTATTTTTAAAAGAAAATATAATACACAAATGAATACACACTTGTGTTATTCGTACGGTTATAATGATGGCATTCATTGTACTTTTGTTTTATGTTTATTTACTGTTAAATCGCAGTAAGAAGCCCGAATGGTGTAGTGAATAGGGCCGCGGCTTTCTGTGCAGGAGATCGTGGTTCGAATCCCACAACGTACCAATGTGTTTTATTAGTCCAATCGTTCTTGAGTTAATTCGTAACGTGACAACAAAGTCTCTTTATGTAAGTAAAGTAGGTATATTATTTTGTAGTATAGATTTAAATCATCATGATACAAATAGTTATCATGTAGCATTCTGTTATAGAACATGTTTCAATGTTTATGTTCGGTTTACGACTTGCGTTGCAATCATATTGCAATCCTCTCCGAGTTGGAGTCATGCTCGTATTGTTAGACGTGACGTGACATCTGTTGATGCTAAAATTCAACTCGCATATTGTTCAGTTATCCCTCGGGTTTTCAGTCGAACGAACGCTTTTCACTCCCGGGTGGTTGTAGAAATAATCGTCGCACGTGACATCTCCATGGTTGAACCCCAAAACTCCAAAAGTAGGGTATCGCAAGGGTATCGCGTCCCGGTTGCTGTGTTCACCCCTCAAAGCGGTTAGTTTCCCCGCAGACAGGTGGCAGCACTACCCCCACCCCAAGCAACATGGCGGTCCGCGATGTCGGCGGCATGCCCTACACGCCATCCTAAGCAAATAATTGTGATTTATTCAAGTAACTGATTAGTTTGTAAACTTGTGGCCTAGTGTAATTAAACATAATACGAAGATGAGTTCCGTCGCAATGTCAGGTACGCTCAGTATTTCTATTCAAACACAGTCGTCATAAAATACACACTTAAAGCCGCATGTGTTCAAGTATTGATTAAGGAAAGCTATAAACACGGAATATGATCACCTAGTTCTATTTTTGAATGCTGATATAATATGGAATTCGTGTTAGTATAACTTAAATGTTTGAAGGTGAGGCTGGTGTAATAGGACGAGTTCGTGGTTATGCAATAGTGTATTGCGAAATTGGTGCATAAAGTTGGTGCATTGCCGTTGCTAAGCAACGCCAACACTTGCCAACTTTGTAGTGTGTAAATGTGTGAGGATTATAAATTCTAATGCAAGATTATCGAAACATACTTTTCAACAGTTTATGACAGAAGACATCTTTGCAATCGCCTGTATTGGTGTTTTTCCATGAAATTTTGTACATAGCTTGTTTTAGATAACCTAGTTATAAAAAAATACATTTCTATATATGTTGAATAATCACATCAACTATTTTCTTCTTTCCAGGTGATGTCATTTCGTCTGCCAGACTCTGGTTAGTAACAAAAGTATAGAAAGCAAATATTATAAAATATTATAATTGACGCAAAAATGGATCCTATATTAGAAAATGAAGCAGCTACATCCGACTCTCCGGGAAAATATGGAAAAAAACATAAAAAAAAGAAGAAGACTCAGCAACAAGAAGCACAGACAATCGTTGGCGATAAAAAGAGATTTCTGGTCACTACTTTAACTTCCACCACCGATGATAAAGAAAAAGATGTTCCTACTACTAGTGTAGCTGATGGAAATGTACATACAGTTCATTTTGGAACACGAGGTGTTGAATCCCAAAGACCTCACGTTAGAACGCTTTTTAAAGATAGGCCTCCTGATAGGTCTAGAGCATCGAGTGCTGAAAGAGAGCCTCGGGCCACAAAAGAGTATGATACTTTCCATGGAACAACATCGTCTAGTCCAAGAAGTTCTATTTTTGATATATTTCGGTTACGTAGAAAAAGTGATGCTAAGAAGCATCAATCATTTATGCAAAATGTAAAAGCAGCTTTAGGAGGTACACCAAAATCCGCTGAAGCCCCCGAACCTCCCAAAGAGGAGCAAAAAGAGGAACCTCCAAAAGACACTCACAAAAAATATTACCATACGGTAACAGGAGCTTCATCACGAAAATCTAGTCCCATGACGAGGGTGATGGACATTTTTAGACCTAAACCTCAGCAGGATTCAAATCAAGCTTCGACAGATCCCTCGAAAAAGAAAAATAAACCACCTCGACGATCATCGATCGAGACGACATCGCCTACGTATCACAAAAACTCATACGCATCTTTAGATCCTCTGCAAGCGAAACAACTATTTAGAGAAGTACGAGGCCTACCCAAATACGATCCTTACTTATCCATTGTTCAGATATCTATTGGAGGACGAGATAAGACAAGACTATTATTGAATTTCTTTAAATATCATAAGTGCTATGAAATTTTGCCAAAATCAGCGAAAGTTATTATATTCGACACGAATTTTCTAGTAAGAAAAACATTTCCAACGTTGATTTCACATGGTATCCGATCTGCGCCATTGTGGGATGCTAGTAAAAAGTTGCTTGTAGGCATGATTACTGTGACAGATTTCATCAGGATCCTCCTTCATTATGATGCTGAAAACCTTTGTCTTGATGATTTGGAACGGCATACGCTTCATAACTGGAAAAAAATACTACGTCCATCTCGCAAGCCACTGTGCAGTGTCGGACCAGATCAGTCTCTGCACGAAGCTATCAACTTACTAAACAAAAATCGTGTCCATAGACTATTGATGATTGACCCCTTTAATGGAGATGTTTTGTATATTTTATCACACAAAAGAATTCTGAGATTTTTGTTTGTTTACCTAAATGAATTTCCTGAATTAACATTCTTTCACAAAACTATGAGTGAATTGAAAATTGGTACATTCGAAGACATCGTATCAGTCACTGACAATACTAGTATTAGAACAGCCTTTCAGTTGTTATTAAATAAAGATGTGTCTGCTTTACCAGTCTTAGATGAGGAAGGCACACTCGTTGACGTTTACGCAAAATATGAAGTATTAAATTTAGTAAATGAAAAACTGTATTCGAATTTGTCACTGACTATTGGAGAAGTGAGGAATAAAAAGAAAGACTGGGAAGAGAAATTACAAAAATGTCGTTCAAGTATTACTTTATACGAGGCCTTAGAAGTCATAGTTAGAACAGAGAGTCATCGATTGTTGTTAGTGAATAAGGATGATAAACTTTTAGGCATAGTGTCATTGTCTGATATATTAGTATATTTAAATAGAATAATTCCATCAGAGAAGAAAGTCTCATCTTTGCAAGAAATATTTAGACCACTAGAGGTGAATAAGGTCCCAGAATCCTCTAAAGAAAATGAAAGTGAAGTTATATCTATTGAAGTACCTAAACTTACAGATATCTTTAGCAGAGAGCTCAAAATTGTCGAAGATGGTGATGTTGATGTGATTGAAAAGGAAGTTGCCATAAAAGAAGGAATTGTGAGTGAAGAAGTAGCAACAGAAAAGAATACGTCATCAGAACCTAAAGATGAAGTCGAGAACGCAGATGATCAAAATTGTGAAGATAGTATTAATGAGAAATTAATAATCACTGAAGACTCGCCGGCAACTGCGGATGTGACGAACAATGAAACAACTAACTAATTTATTTAAATAGGTAGATTATTTTATTCCAAAGAATATGTGATAGGTGGAATCGCCGAATCAATGTATTATAATCTCAAAAACGCTTTGTGCTTGTATTGATATATTGTAATTTAACTTCGTATTCATAAATAGTTGCATCAAATACCACGTGATTGCCTTATTCATTATTTAATTGAATCATAATATAACATTGCTGAAAATCAATAAAATATTTTAGCAGATTTAAGATGTTTTTCCTTATTCTGAATGCGGATCAAAAGTAGTATTGATTTTGAAGAATTAATTTATAAAAGATACAGGTAACTGGTATGTATACCAGTTGTACCTACAGTACAGCCAGATAGAGCGGACGGACGCGTTACGGTTTTACCGCAGAAATGAGAAACCTGTTGATCGAATCCGCAAGGACACTCGGCTTGTCTTATGAGAACATAAATTTTATTTTTATTCTTCGAGATTTGCATATGAATCAGTTACTAGAGCAAGCTGATACATATTCGTCTGATCATTTTATAATCCTGTACACAACTGACACGGACGGACATTAATTATAAAGACAATGCGAGTGGGCAGATGTTGACAGGTATTAAATCTTGGACAAAATTATTAATTTGAATATCTTTTCCAAAAACTAGGATAAATTAAAAATGACATTTTATTCTGTATTTGTTTTTCTGTTTAGATGGCTGGTTTAATTTAGTAAACTGTAAGTTTTATAATACGGTATGGTAGAGCTACAATAAATAAGAGTAGTACAAAAAGTAGACAATAAAATGAGATGATTATCAGTATCTTGTTACAAAAACTGTAGATGTAGATAATAATATTAATCGTCGAATGCAGCGGAGCTCGGTGCAGGCAGCGCAGGCGCAGGAGACGCGGCGACCGGTCCGGACTCAAACCCGGAACACTCCGCTCAAGGCTGCGTATCTTTTACTACATGCGAAATTACCACCAACCTCACCGACATCGACCACTCATTATTTATAGAACAAGAGACCACAATGTTAGACTCGTGTAATTACTCGACATACACAACTAATATAATGTAGATTTTTATCTTACAAAATTTAAGCTACAGGTAATGTGATAGTAGATACATATTAGCATACGAAAATGAGTCTGTAGCACCCACTCGTGTGAAACCGGTAAGTCCGCGGCACTGCTAAATAAATATGGAAGGTTGTCAGGATTGTGAGACGATCTGCCTACACACACGAGCACAATGACTATGAAGCAGCTTGGATCAAACGTTACAGTTCGGTGTTACCTAACATATTTTTCAAACAACCTGAATCATGGTTGTGTAATTCCGACGCGCAAGTGAGGAAGGTAAAAGATCGATATCGTTCTACATCCTAAGTATTTTATTTATTTAATACATACAATCACGCCTACATATCTTACGGGGCGGGCAAAAGTAGACACTAACAAAAATTCCATAGAACTTTTAATTAGGATAGTGTAATGCTTCAATGACAGAATATAGCGGGAAAAAAATACTTGCCAAATTTTAGGGTGAAGATCGGATCGGAATATAAAAAGAAATGGTCCTCCCATACAATGGTGTAAGAGGCTCGAGTAATTTTGTATGGGTGGTTCAAAATTTTTTCTCATATTTCAACCTATATTTCTTGGTTCAGTTTCATGGGTAGGTTACACCCTAACATTTTGCCAGCTATTGTTTATACTCTCGGTATACACCGAAACTAGTTAAACATCGAATAATTGTCCATATTTGGTTAAAAATTTAATTTAATTACATATCTAATGTCCGTCACAATGTTAAAATTTGTTAAACACAAAGTTGACAAAATCCTTCCGGTGTTAGATGTTATCACAATGTGACTAACTTTACAGTCACGCGATGACATGCATAAAAGTGTTACATATTTATACATTATTTTTTTACATTCTATGAATAGATGCCCGTATAAGCAACAATAAGTATTAAATGGTAATGCCCGAGGTTAGTTCTATTCTCACAGTATGTCACACTTGAGTGGGGTCACGTGCCAGAGTATTCATAGATAGGTTTTTATTGTACGTAGTAACGTACAATATAATACGTACCTACTAGGTAAGTGTTTTACAGGACATCGAATTTATAGTGATCCAATTTTAATGACAGGTTGGTAAGTCTAATCTATTATATGTGACACATCATACCAGGTGCAGAAACTTAAAAATGACTTAAACTGTTTTAATTTGACAATACAGATTTACAGAACATCTTTTAATTAGTCTGCAGCAGAGATATAATAGTGGGATGTAGAATCTTTGTTTTTATTCGATTTTGGCCAATAAATAAATGCTATTTACATATATAATCGATCAAAGTAGAGGTCGATTGGCGGACGACAGACGAGCTTATAAAGTTGCTAAATATTTATTCAAGGATGAAATTATAATAAAGCTTTCAATTTTTAAATGTATTTAACTTATTTATTGAATTTATTAGTCAGTGTTATGATTTAAATATTTAATGGATAATAAAAATTGACAAATGCAGTTTTACAATATCCTTTATCATGATGAAAATATAATTCGTGTAAAACATTTTTCTTATATGTTTTCCATTAGGTGACTCACAATAATTATGTATTAATAGAGAAACATTTTTCGAGTAAGTAACTATTGACACTATATATACAGGGTGTAACAGAAAAAGAATGCACCCGAAAGAATGTGAATCTGCTCATGAAACTGAACAACTTTTCCCAAGGATCATAGGTCGAAATACGGCAAGAAAATGGTCTTCCAATGCTAAGTGTGCTATCAGTTGATGCATTTTGTATGGGAGGTAATTTTTTTGGTTGTTTTTAGACTTATTTTCCTTACTAAAAGTTGTTCAGTTTCATGAATTCACATCCTTTCGGGTGCATATGTTCCCTTTCTGTTACATGTTGTAGATCTATATGTATAATATAAAATTGAAATAAAATAAAGTGTATTGTTGAATACAGGAAATGAAATAACGCGTATTGTTACTGTGGACCAGTGAAGACGCTAAACTAACCGTTTGAAAGTAAACGTGAATTATGTTTGACGTTAAAAATGTTTCACAACACATCGCCGAGAGGCGGTCAAGAAATTTTACAAGTCATTGAAGACACAATTTGTTAGTAGAGGAGAATGGATTGATTACATTTTAAGTTCCATGATTATGTTGCCTGTTAAGTGCCTAAGGCAAGTTCTCTCCTTATTAATGCTGATCATTATTTTTAGACACCACGCTTATATTTTGTACACAAACTAAGTATGTGCAATATGATGGCTAAGTTCATTGCTTCATGATGAAAAATTGATTACCTACCATATACTGATCCGTTCTAACGCATATATTATATTTTTGGCACCTACTTATCTATATTTGGGAAAGATTTTGCAAGCATTTGCTTGGGTAAGATTAAAATTAATTATTTCTTGATTAAAAATGTTTTTTTACGAGACATTTGCGTTCAGTGATCTCGTTGATGTCTTTTATAGGGAGGACTATTTTTTTCACAATAAAAATCTATTTACCGTTTGAATTACTTAGGCCCGTATTTATAATCAGCTCTCAAGAGTGACAGCGAGTTTGAGTTCGTAACAGAAACGTCATTCCAATACAAAATGACCTGTCAAATCCGCACTCAATATTGCTCTCAATCTTGAGATGGCTTTATAAATACGAGCCTTAAATTATTTTATTACAAGAAATTATTAGTTCAGAATAATTATTAAATTACATTTCTAATAGTTTTGTTTTTGGACTTAAGTACCTAAATTCATCTCACCAAAAATACAAACTAATATTCACTACTAAGCTAGACGTACTAAACCTAAACCTTATTGTATCCGATAACTATAGGCAACGTAAGCGAGAGTATTTTGCAATAATCAGTGTATCTGATGTCATAACGTTTGGGCGATGAGGCGATGACCCGCTGACACGGCAGACGAGAAAGATGCGCGGGCGCAGCCGAGGACACTGACCGATACAGTGTTTACATTGCCGTCTCGTGGTTATGTACCTATACATACATACATTTACTGTCCTGCAGGAAATAAGCTACATAGCTATTTAGCTCAATGTAGACGGTGAGTACGGACCACCGGAATTCCCGATAATTCTAAGCTCTACTCATCAAATTGACCAAGTTTTCTTACTTGTAGTGTATACTCCCAACCGATTTTCGGTGATGGCGACCAAACTCTCAGAGAACGGCCAACTGCGCGGTACAAGATTTTAGTGCCCAAGTGTTTGCGCAACACACAAGTGCACTCTCTCTATTCCTTCAATCTCTTATTCTGACGGGACAGATTGACTGACACGACCAGAGAGAAAATCTGGCGCAGGACCGACTATTTACATGCCCATCCGACAGCATGGATCATCTTACTTTTCGCACATTAAAATACCTATACATTCGTGAACATAGCGTAGTTCATTAATTAGTGGTTTTGTGGTAGATCTGCTTTGCTTAGTATACTGAAATCGTTAGTATACCTGTGTGTACTCTTATAAGTAATTAATCACATTAGAAAAAGGTACATCATTAATACCTCCCTATTACGGTGCGGCAGAGTGACCCATGCCTTGAAAAGGCAGTATCTTTACGTAAAGGCAGATGCAATATCAAAGAATGTGGGTTCGGTGAAGTCACCATCTATAACTAGTCACTTTTCAATAGTAATGATCAGTAATACACCTATTGAGAGTCGTAATTTTTTCCTTACATGTCAAACAACATTGGTTTGTCGACTAGGAAGTGGGCCTAGAGTACTGATGGGTTGTTCCCATAAACATCGCAGAAACCCTTGATGAAGCAAATCAAATTTTGGAGATTTATTTTCAATTATTTCAATTTCAATCGTTTATTGCAAGTCACAACACAAAATTACAACTATCTTTGATAGAAAACGTTTATCAAATTTATTACTACTAACATAAAAAGCGATACCTAATGCATTTGTTTTGTCGTTTATTCTTGCAGAATAGGAAAAATTAATCATCTTGAATATCATCTACATATTTTGAACAAAGAAATCTTTCTAAAAATTTATATCATTTCATGTATTTTTTTGTAGTTGTATTGTATACTTATATCAATTTATGTCATAGGTGAAATTACTTTGCTGCAGGCCAAAACGAGTTACTAGCATTTCACGTTTTTTTTTTTATAAAATAAAACGTTAGTTCCGTAATCAACTCTACATGTATATGACTCTAGCTCTAGCAGTTTTAGAGGAAACGCGTAATAGATAGTGGAGTGCAAGAGAACAGCCTGAATCAAAGAATATTGAATACCCGGTTGCGTAATGCAATTTTGTTTAACAACAAAGTGAAACTTCTCTAGTGATGATATAATGACACATTACTGTCCGGGTGCTGCGCTTGCGCTGGGTGTTGTACTGTTGAATAAGACTTCACGAGCTGTCGCCAATAGAATTGTGATAATTGAAGCATTCAAATATTGTAGAAATATATAGGACATTGTTGAACGTATAAGAAGATATTTTTGTATTGTAATTTTTTAACTTTGTCTAATGATTTCTTTTATACTTTACTTAGTTCCTGACAATACATTTTTTATACCATTTAGAAATGCTGCCCTTCGGCATAAAACGTCAAATTGGCGCCTCCGGTGCAACTTACTTCATTATGCAAAATTACAACTTCAATATTATTAATGTCTATCTATTCCGATAAACATTTTGTCAGTACTTTTTTTTGTGAGAACTGCAGTTTTTTATTCATTAAGTAACTGCATCGAATGTCATTAAATTCATTCATAGGCGGGTAATTGTAGGCAGGTGCTGCCGTGTCTAATGTAGGTCCAAGCACCTACTCAGCTCGGAAATTATTCCATTTTTTATCAACATTAGGAATACATGATGTAATTGCGTATGACAAAGATACGTGGTATCTAATTCAATGTCGTATTATCTCTTGTCATAAACATTTTACCTTTTTTAGACGTAACATATTTCTCACTTGTTACCAGTAAGAATATTTCTTTTATGATTAAGATAAAGCAATAATTAGGTACATAAACGGCAGAGATATGAAATATTATGAGTAATTGGATTGGTAGTGTTCTTGTAACCTTGAAAATATCCTGGTGTTATGATTTCACACCTATTTGTCAGATTGCTATGATAAATTTTATAATTATATGCAATTTAATCTTTTTCGCGGTCCACATTTATGACAAGACTTTTATGCGTATTTAAACATATTTATCAGGTTTTTAAGTTTAATAATTAACATACATATACCATGCAGACTATTTAAAAAGCGATACATTAATCGATTCAACTTAAGAACACCAAAATTATTCACAAAAATTTTGCATTTTGAAATAGGTGGAGTCAAAATAGTAAAATGATGGCTAGAAAATAAAAATACTTCTAATGCGATTAACATCGATTGTTTATTGATATTCAAATGAGAAGTGCTGCATGCTGCCCACGCGCACGCGGAGTGTAAATTGATCGAGTGATTTATTGCCGCCATCTTTACATAATGGACCACTTAGAGGTATGCGCAAACGCAAACATATTATACAAAGACAATAATTCACGCACTTTCATTATCTACAACTGTAGCGGTAATGGTACGTTCATATCCATCGGCAGTTTCATTGCCGTAAAATCTAGAAGTCTTTGAAAAAATGCCGCACTATATGACAAAATGTATTCGTCTTTGCCTTAAGTTTTAAGCCAGCATACAGAAGCCACATGTCTCTTCTGATGTTGCGCAATGTCTTAAATCAGAAGATCTGCGCCATTGTTCGCATTTTCAAACAATAAATCAAACATGTGAGCTTTCCTTACCTGTTGCGTTGCGGTAGCAGGCAATGTGTTTAGTAGCTAACTGCCCAGGCAAGTGTATTAAATCACTGTTTATAGCAATTTGCTCGCAAAACAGATAAAGTATAGTTATTTATTGTACATGACCATGATGCTTAGCTACCGAAGTTTACTTATCGAGTGTTTATCAAAGTTGGTTGTAAACTTACAATAAAATAACTTGTAAAGGGATAGTCTGTAAATATTATTAGTTATATTGTAACTGTACTTACATACAAACTTTGAGAATCAGTTAGATGCATACAAAAATATTTTGCGTAGAGGTTTTTTAAAAACAGTACTTTTGAAAAAAAAAAAACATTCAAGCTGTTTTCGATTTCGGCTTCTGTCATTGTTGTAAATTGGGTTCCGATCAAAGTCTCAGGCCCGTATTTATAATTAGCTCTCAAGAGTGACAGCTAGTTTGAGTTCGTATCAGAAATGTTATTTCAGTACAAAATGGGCTGTCAAATCCGTAATTAATATTGCTCTCAATCTTGAGATCGCTTTATAAATACCACAGTAAGTGTTGAGAATGTTACACACTTACAATAACTTATTGTCATGCAAAAGTGCTCTACCTACAGAATCTCATATAGTAAACGATATTTTAAATATAGAACTTCTATCGAACACACATAGGAAAATAAGCAGGTGGGCACAGTTGTATAGGCAGTTGTAGGTGAGAGCTATCGATAACAAAGGAAAAGTAACAGCAAGGTACTCTGTGGGTGCTAGCAATGAGGCAACGTGGGCTGAACGGCTATTCAAACCTCTGCCTAATTTATTATGGACTAATTGACAAGTGAGGAGCCAACAATGTAAACAACTTTTAAAGATCTTTGCACTCTTTGTCCTTATTTCAAGTCATGATCAGTAAAGTGTAACTGGATTGAGTTCTAGGAAGTGGCAGTATAATTAAGTAATTTAATAAATTGGAAATTCGTTTAAGATATTTCGAACCGATAAAGAAAATTTCCAGCCTTTTATAGGTTAATATCCAAATTACCTTTTAATCAATAGGTCACCGGTATGTGATTTCGAATTTATAAGATTGCATCAGGAAGTAGGATATTGCTTTCAGAGCGAGTCCTTACCGTAACGAATCTGTCGAGAGGAACTTCGCCGACATAATTGAACCTATGCGACTTAATGTGCACCTACTGTGTTCTCAATACGGATAAAGTATAATACGTTTATATATACTCGTAATTATAGTATAAGCGATGATCTAAAAGATTGCGGTGTGTGGATTCTGTGTTCAAGGAGGACCAGGTCATTTCGGAGCCGGAACAGACCAGCGGCTGCGCAGGCGCATGGCGTCCGTGCGTGGCGCATACGATGTATACCAGCCGATTGTCGCTAAAATTAATCGCCACATGCAAATTTGCATCCAAACTCGTCCGGATTGTATAAATTTTCCGTTATTGCTTCGTCTACTTTAACGACAAATATTAAAAATCTGTTTAATATCGACGTTAATTTGTCGTCAAAAGTACAATCAAAGAATACATAAAGCAGAAGATGCTCAGCAGAGCATCTCTGGTCTTGATTGTCTTAGGCAAATTCTACTTGCCGGAATTCCAAGGTATGCAACCAAAAAAAAAAATATACATACCACGAATGAGGAATCAAATGAAAACCCTACTTTCTTAGCTTATCATCTGATTCGTTTCACTATCTCTACATACAATATAATTGTCACCTCGAATTTAAGTTTTAGAGTGGTGATGTCGTTATATCTATCTACCTACTTATTAGATTATTTACCCATATGCAAATTAAATGATAGCTATAAAACTATTTTAGCGTAACCATGAAGTAAAACTATAGGTCACTAAATTTGCTTTACATACTGGTTGCATGAAATAAAACAAAATTTCATAAAAAATGGCTCCTAATGTAAATATTAGGTGTGGATGAAGTATATATTACCATTTTAAAGTCAGAATAAATAATATATTTTTAATCAAATTCCCTCGATAGATTATTTGCTTAGGTATCCTACCTAGTCGCATTTAGATCTTCTTTTTATAATAAAATACGGCCTATTCTTCGAAATAAATTTGAATCTGTCCTTGAATTACCTACTACTAACTAGGCATTTTTAGGCGAAGAATATAAATACAGTTATTTATATCCATTGTAATTTTTGTAACTAAGTTAAAGAGTTTTGCTCTTACGTTATTAAAAAAAAAATTAAGAAAATAAGTGATACGATAATTCTATTATTTTTTATTCACCTAGACAGACTTCGATTCTAGAAAGCAGCGGAAAGAAAAGCAGATATTTTGTTAAAAATAAAGGATGCAATAATCATTTCCGCCTCGCACAAACCGACTGTGCTGTGCTATAGTGCTGGTGGCTTTTTTTACTTTTCCATACATCGATGTAATAATTTTGTATGGGAAAGTCTATATTTTTTTATATCTGAAAGAATTTCCTGTTAAAAGTCGTTCAGTTTCGTTCAGTTTTCATTATATAATAATAAAATATTTGATACTAAAATGGATGCTACTTCTACCATATTAGACTTTTGAATACAATATACAGATTTTTACTTACTCCACGCCTTGCATAAAAGTCAGAGCAAGTGTTTTATCAATGTTCTAATGAGTCAAGACATAAAATAAATATTAAATTAAAACGAAGACATGTATCATTAAAATATCTTAAAGATAATGACAGAAATCGACCTAGCTGTACCTATAAATAAATATTGTATTATCAGAAACAGTTAAAAAGGCCCACCTACGAGAATAATTTTATGCTTCTAGTAATTTTTTATTTGTTTCTTTTAGTGCGCTATAAAACAAGTCTACTAAAAAAAATATTGTGCTAAGAAATAGGGCGAACAAAGATACAACGAGCACTGCTTATTTCCATAACGAACCCAAATTTCAGTCTTACAGCTGACTTACAGCTTACATTTACCATTTGATTAATTAAACCATCAAATCAAACAATTTGAATCATTAAATTCGAAAAATATTCGCAGGTAAGTTAATATTTGATTCAAAGAACCTTTTAGTTCAATAAAAGTTCCTAAACTCGTTCTTAGCACAGAAAACACACATGACATATCTGATAGGTAAAATTTGAATCAAATCACTTTTACAGTCAATACAATACAATAAAAGTTCCTAAGCTGCCTCCAAACTCGAGTTATTTTACTCGGGTACATTACTTGTAATAGGTGTACCTATGCTTTCAATATGGACGAATAAATACACTCTGTATGTGACAGAAATTTGAATTAAATAACTTTTATAGACCAATAAAAGTTCCTAAGCTGCCTCCAAACACGAGCTTAGCTGTAATTTTTCTCCGGTACATTACGAGTATCGCTTGCTTTCACTATTGGCCATCTCGCGGCATGTGACAGCATAATTAAGCGCGTCGGACAATCCCGCGGCCGTCGCGTGTGTGGTGCCAAGCTCTGGACAAAAAGTGCGGTCGTGACCTAAGACCTCTGGGCTGCTCTCGAGATCTCCAAACGGAAGAGCTTTTTTACTAGTGTAGCGACATCGACGGCGGCGTCACAAGAATTTGTAGACTCTTGAGGCCTATTGGCACTGCTATCGATTGAGGTTGAGATCACGACTTAACTAAATCTTGACTTTATTGCCGTCACTTTCTGTTCTCTCATGATAGAAAATGACAGGTATAGACTTATATTAGTTAAGTCGTAATTTTTGCCACTACGAATTGCTATCACTGTCGGTTATATGTTCAAACGTAAAAAAAACAAGAATTTTATTTCAAAAAATCAATCAACAATTTTAGAAATGTTTCCGAGCCAAATTAACTGAGGCCCGTATTTATTAACAGCTCTCAAGTGTGGCAGCGAGTTTGAGTTCGTATCAGAAATGTCATTTCAGTACAAAACGACCTGTCAAATCCATACTTAATATTGTTCTCAATCTTGAGAGCGCTTTATAAATACGAGCCTGAGAGTCGCAGAAGTTCATGGCCGATAATAGCCAGACTGATGTTCGTGGATATTTTGACATGATTATTATTACGAAGATATTGAACATTGTGAAGAAATAATATCCAACTACTTCAAAGTTGACTTGAGAAAACTGGAGCACACGAGAGCGATCCCTTAGATGAGCGATCTGCCGGATACATCGAAAGTGCCCATCACTGTAGCGTTCCATTATAATGAGGCTTATGCATCACCACTAGTAATTGTTAGATATATCCGAGAAGAGGTCATTTCTCAATCTGCCGGTAAACTGTTGCGTGCGAATTTAGTAAAACAAACGTTTTCTATTTATGTAATTTTATTTTGGTGACTATAATATTAAACAGTAATATTGTCTTCCTTGCTTTGCTGGGGCGAAAAAAACACAACAAAAGCACTATTTGTTTTAAGGGTTTTAAGTAATCTGCTTTTAAAATAGGTACCTACATAATTACACAAATCCATTAAAAATTAGAAATATGAGCCTACTTTTAGTTAAACTCGCTCCATCATCGTTGAATGACCTAGGAGGCTCGTCTCCAGAGAAATTTATTTTCAATTAAAAGCATAGAAAATTGTAGTGAACTATAAACGTGTTAATTTTTTTTTATTATTTTCCTCAGAAAGCTCTTCTTAAGTTCATAAGACAATTTAAATATTGATACTATTTACTAAGGCCGAGGAGATGTTGATTACTCAATACATTTATTTGTCCCTTACGGGGTAGGCAGAGCGTAACGTTTAGTAAGATTGATTGCTAATACATATTTTTTTCTCTTTTTGAGATGGGTTGGCACTTGACTTTAGTATATCTAATCTAGACCACCTAAATGTAGACCCCGTGTTCCAAGTGTACCGGAATAGCTACCAGTAGTGATAATGACCGAGTCCCACTGATGTTTCCCCATATAGACAGAATTGAATATACCTATTGAAAGAAATAAGGTACGTATATATACCTATACATAACATTGTAACACATGTGGAGAAATAAATTTATGGATGTTTTTGTACAGTTCATCGTCTACGAATTTTCACTAAAGTACCTAAATTAAAAAAAAGTTACTGATTTATTGACTAGTACAGCTATTGACTTGTAAATTTATTGCACTGGTAAAAAACCTTCACCTTTTTGAATAAGAATAGAATCTTTTCGGTTCAAAAGGTTACAGTTTTTCTATTGTGTTTTTATATTTGTTTGCTTGCATTGCTTTGATTGTTATAAGGCCATGGTAATCCGGTAAATCATCACAAATTAAATAAGTACGTACTATTTACATTTGAAGTATCTAGTTTGCTCTCATATTTATAATTTTCACAGTTAGTAATGACATATTTCTTTGATTCAAATCTCACTATATTGACATTTTAATACACTACACGAGTATAAAATCTTTGGTTTTAGTGTTATCGAGTATTTGAATATCAAAACTACTCATATCCACTATGCAAACAATAAAAGTAGCTAGTCAGTAGTCATAATTTTAAACCTTAGAGCTACGTAGAGCTTACAAATGCAACATCATAGAACAGGACATTGAAGCCGTATTAATAATTAGATAATATCTTTAAAGACATGAACATATTTTACATGCTAATAATATTTCCGATTCATAGTCCTCGGCAATTAATCAAATACGTATAGTATTTAGAATTGCGATAGATATGATAAATGTTTTCGTATATAATAATGTTAGCTTAACTTGTATTCGAAAATAATTATAGAATTTTAAAAATCAATGCATATTAAATAACCGTATATTAGTTAATGTGTTTTTGCAAAAATACATACGACAATTTATTACACGTTATTTAATTTTAAAAATGTGTCTGTTTTATCATATATGACTTGCTTAACTTACCGCCGCGCCGTTTCACGTGCAGATTAGGATTTCGTTATTAAAAGATAACTAAGTATGTAATAGATAAGATCATAAAATATATTTTCTTATTTTTAATTTAGGTATGTTTTTGTTTATTTTAAAATTCCCTTTTCAGACCCTTTACAGAAATAAAAACAATTAAATCTGTTAAAATAGTTTTATTAAGACTAGATCATATTTAATTTTAAATAAATTTTCTTCTAATAATCCTTAACTTAAATTTCATCAAAATCCGTCCAGCCAATTTAGTAAGAATAACATACATACCCATAAATTCGTATTTATAATATTGGTATGAAGTAAGAATAATTCTTAATGACGTGATTCACCAAGAATGCTTTGTCGCGGATTTGATTTAGCAATAAATACCTCCAAAAACAGTTAATCGTCGGAGACTTATAGAAACGCGTTTGTTTTGTAGCGTCTTGCTACGTTGCCTGTTTTGTAGCAGCTCGAGCGCGTTGATGTCTTTTATACTGAGCTAACACGTAAACACTTTTTTATCGGATTAACTCTAAATTGGGAACCGATATGTATCAACTAGTGGCAGCTACTGGTTTTGTGTTAAAGAGAGAAGCCGCTGCACTCGTCCCAGCTCGAATGGGCATAATGAACGAGCTCGCAGCGGGGGTCCATCCCGCATTCAGCTCCTTAAGTAAACTGCGGAAAGTGGTTTGTGGTCAGTTTCCTTGATGTTTCAGAGGAGTTGGCGCGGCGTGGCGCGGGTACAGTGGGCGAGGTTAAGCGATTGCTTAGATCCGCGTTCACCTCTCATTGTGTAATGGCACGCGGGGCGCGGCGGCGAGGGGGGAGGGCGTGGGAACCGCCGAAAGCTCGCTATGCTCGGCTTCCGCCGCTGCGCCCGCGCCGCCGCAGCCGCATTAACTTAACGATGCATCTCGCACGCCGCACTCCTAACTAACGCAATTCACTCTTACTGCTCAGTGTAAGTACACGCCAAAATCGATTCGCTCATTATCTTTAGTAACAGGAAATTATCACATTCATATGGAACAAACAATCGCTGTTTTTGTACATCGTCACGTTCGCGCTTACAAACAAAATTGAGTAATTTTAGAACCCATCGCTCGTTATGTGTATTATAAAACGGTACGATATCTTCGAGCTGCTGTAATGCAGATATGATTAGTTATGCAGGCGGCGGTCTTAGCGAGTGCCGCGGCTTTGTGATGCTGAAAGCTCACAAAGCGCATTGTGAAATTTACGTTATGAATTCGTATTGTTTTGTAATTGTTTCTAAACAGTGCAGAGCGGTGGAATAATTCATAAGTATGGTTGTTCCCAGCGGCGTCGGCGTTGTTCGGCGACGACAGCTGAATAGGGCAATGGTGGCGGGCCGTTAGCGTGCAGCGGGGCGCGAGCGGGGGCCGGGGCGCCGGGGCGGAGCACCTGAGCGCGCCCTGACCTGCGACCCGCGGTGAAAGGCGCCCGCGCGGCCCGCGACGACGACATAGCATCGCCCGCAACAACTCGCCCGCGAGCAACAAACAACCACGTTTTATACACAAAAATAATGACCCGAACCGATAATGGCACTTGCAATAATGTAACACTATCAAATTTATGGCCTGCGCCGTCCTTCAGGTGCGTGACTTTATAGCCTTTATAATCTGACTCACCGCTACCTGCTTCGATTTTATATTGCGAAATGAGGGTTAAAAACTTTTGTCGCATTTATTTGTGTCATACTCTGTTTCGTTTCTTTCGTTCGTACAAGAGTCAATTTATCGACCAGTCTATTTGAGATAGCTCCTTTCAGCTTATTTTTTAATCCAGCTCTATAAAGACGAGTGTCAGTGCACCGATCACGCGGAAATCTTCCACTACACATCTTAATGCTGCATGGAGCTTGCGCCCGCGCAGTAATGACGCAGCTTTCTCGCACTACACGAAATTAATCGCGCGCCGCTCGCAATAATGAAGATTGATGACCACAAACACTCCGGCACTTACAACTATCCAACATATCGTACCAGTTACTTACAGTATGTGCACAATTTCGAGCGTAAGTGATATCTATTCTCAGGCAAAAACGTAAAGAACATTCTTCATATTATTCAGATCAGGAAGCTTCACATAATACTTACTTCGAAGAAATCACAAATTCGGGTTCACCTCGATGTTTATAATATTTATGGTAAGTAAATTACGTAGTCTACAGTAAAAATCATAAGTAGGTAGGTATTTAATTTTTAAGTAAGTGATTGCCCTTTTACTTAATTACCCCGTTTAAGCATAACTCTGTGTTAGAAGATGTGGGTACATACGTACAAATAAGAAAATTTTAAGACGATGCGTTTTATTCCGTTTGAACCATTTTATTTATTTTTATAGATTGACTTTATATGGAATGGACCTAATCAACACAATATAAAAAACGTAATAAAAAAAGCCAAACATGCTATATTTCAGCAATACATCTATAAAAATACTTATGAATTCGTAATACTTTACACTTTAGTAATAATAATAAGTTTAAGATAATTAAAAGTAAACAGCCAACGAAATGTGAACAATATTCGCTGACAAGCTTGTCACAATGTAATTTTCTCCGAGCCTTGATATAGATGAAAAGGTCTGAAAAAAGTCAAGGCTGTCGAGGAAGTGAAAAATGAAAGCAGTTTTTTGGAATGCCGTTTGACCTATGGCCGCTTAAAGGCTCAAGACTTTTATTTACAATCTGGTCCGCTTATTAAACTCAATCCAAATTACGTAAATTTAATCAGTTCAGTTTAAGCTGATTTCATATCGAATGTAATTGAAAATCATTTTTAATTTAATAATCTGTCAATAAATTCTCACGCTTGACAATTTTATTTCGATTCATTGATTGAAACTTTTCGTCCAATTTATAAGAATAAGTCGAATAAAACAAACCAATAAAAAACATGTTAATGTTTATTTATTCCATAAATGTTAATACAATACATTGATCACCTAACTAGGGTGCTGCCTAGGTATAATAATCACACATAAAATTTAAATGATGTTCAAGAATAGAGCTTGCACGGTACGGTTGCGTGTGGCCTCTCGACCTCTGACTCTGCTGACTTTCCTTACTTTAGGCACAATCACAACATAAACAGAGCTTATTACTAAACAACTTCAGACACACGCCGACTGTAATCATTTGATGAGAGACTTCACTTCAATCTTCAAGAACAACTTAAACCGTGTACCTATTAGGTATGTAGGGTTGGACTGATGGTGCTACATACAGTATTATGTTTTCAGCGCCAGTAGTTTTGTTAAAGTAAAGAATAGTGTGATTTGGAATTGCTATGAGGTAAACGTCTTTTTTGAATATTAAACAGAAAGGACAGGACATTTTGTGTGCCTCGTGTTGTGCTCACGATTTCCGAATCGAGACCCCATAGCTCAGACGACTAGACGCCAGATGCAACGAACAAAAATTACATCAGCATAACATATTTAAGATTTCAATTTAGGATGGTCAGACAAAGATTAATAGATGAGACGTCGCAATCGCAGCAACTGGGCGCGTGACAAAAGCAAAATGGTTGTTCGCATTGAGAATGTGGATATGTAAATCAATTTGCCAAATTCGTGGTTGATATCTACCGTGCGCCGGCGCAGCCATTAGCGATTAGTCACGTGTCACTTGAGGCGCCGCGGTCGCCACCCAGGTGTGTTCCATTATACTTACGTACATTATAAGATATGAGCTACCAGTATTCATTTAGACTGATGGACTGGACATACTTGTTACCTAATTCATCTGTTCTGACTGCCTCCATGGTTTAATCATCTGAATTTTTAGGTCTTGGTCTGAAAGTTGAGTTCGATTCCCATGGGCTTTGGTCACTGTTAGTAACGACCAATATCAAATACGGAGCTGCTTTACGACACCCAGAGCACAAAATATACAAAATATACGATGTAAATGACATCGTACCGCAAACTGACAGGGGTGAACAACTTTCACCAGGAAATTCTTTCAGGAAATGAAAAAAATATTATGGTTTTCCGGTACATAACGAATATTGAACCATATTCGTAAGATAAAGATTTTATTTGAATTCACATAATGAAAAAAGTAATTAGTGTCAATTTTTGGTTTTGATCCACACGTTTTAACGATATCTATTCGTAGGTAAAACTTAAGATTTTCATCAGCAAATGCAGGTGCTGGCTGGGTAAGGGTAATCGCACTTAATCGAGATTTACGACTAGTGCCTCTAGTGCTACCTAGACGTTCTATATACTCTATACTCAAGTGTACCTACAGGGAATTTAAATCCTACAAAGTAGAAGAGTACCTACATATTCCACCTATCGATTGGTTTGTAAATAGCCAAGGCAATTACTGTAATGCAAATATGAAACTAATATCCATAATACTTGTACTAAGAAATTTATTGCAAGCTTAAGTTTTAGATATCTAGAAGCTTTATCATGTTTTGTGATTTAAACCGGAGGATTTGAATTCATCATCGCTTTTATTAAACAACGAATAATAATTTTATATTCAACGACGATTTTAAGTATGCAATATCGATGAATTCGAAAATTAACTCGAGTGTTTTGATTATGTATTTTAATTAAAGGAAACATTTGAATGCCAGTAAATTGCGTTTTTACAATGGACTGAATGGGTAATATTTTGCCGCGGGCTTCGTATCTGGGTTTCGTACAATGCTTGTGTCATGTCATGTCGTCCGACGATTGGCCCTCGTCCGCGAAATTCAAGTGAAATTCTCTCGGTCAGTTAATGTATGATTGCGACAGAAGTACCTTTACACTTTGGTTTTACATGTCACCGAGTGGAGCAATAATGAGGAGTACTGTAATATCTTTTTTAATACGCTTTAATTTTATACTTTCGTGTAATGTTGCTCCGGAATGACGTTTATTAAACCAGAACGGTGAAACGATTTGGAAAATAATATTTTGTGCATTAAATTGTATCGACGTTTACAATTAAAATTGAAACATTACCCGTTTTATTACAACCTTCATAATTATTAATAAGCGAGTATAATATCTGTATAACTTAATGAAATGAAAGTTATTTGAATCGGATGCTGTTCGCAGTTAGCTCAGAGTGTAAT
Source organism: Scrobipalpa atriplicella (assembly GCA_029255725.1). Classification (NCBI taxonomy): domain Eukaryota; kingdom Metazoa; phylum Arthropoda; class Insecta; order Lepidoptera; family Gelechiidae; genus Scrobipalpa; species Scrobipalpa atriplicella. The sequence continues at coordinate 42,712 of JARACY010001141.1, read as the reverse complement.
GGAAGTCTAGATTGAAGTGTTAACCTCCCAGAAGCAATCAATTTTTACTGGTGAAGATTGAAAGAGCTTTTTTCTACAGTCGTAAAGTTGCGCATAATTTGAGATATTAGTTTGATGAATACGAGGTAATTTTCTAGTTGAATAGAGTCGGGCGAGGTGAGGAGTAAGGTGAGGTGAGGTGACTCTCGCTTATTTTTACACGCGAGTGAGTGATGGGGCCGCGGGCGGTTCCCAGCCGAAATCCGCACTCGTGGCAGCCCAGCCGCTCTCCGGCTGACTGTTCAAATTAACTGCAAATCTTCACTTCAATGTTGTTACGGGCTATGCAGCCTTGGTAATCATGTACGTGAAGGAACTGATCTGCTACTCTGCCTTGGGTGGCGTGATCTATTTTTAGACATATTTTATTAAGTAAATGCATTTCACTTTTTAAAGTAGATGGATGATTTTTCTTATTTACCAAATTCTTTTCGTTTCAATACGGTGTTATTCGTAATGAGATCAAAATAGATAAACACACTAACAATCTATTTCACACAGGCGGTGAGTATAATAAACGACATCATTCGTACCTACGACTATAATTTTAATCCGAAGTTCAACTTCAATAATGGGAACGTAACATTTTCAGAGTCCGGATGTTTCAACAATCGATATAAATAACGGACAAACCTATGACTAATTTTGTAGGTACCTATTTCATAATAAGCTTTGCATCTCATCTGGAGTGATTGTAATTTCAAAATGGTATTGAACATCCGTTCCAATCCGAGACGAATCTGATTCCAAGAAATATTCAATGTCGCGGGTACAAAGGAGAACGGCCCACTAGTAATGTGGTCAACTTCAGTTAGACTATGAACCTGTGCTATGGACCCATAACTGCCTCAGTGGTCTAGTGGTCTAAAACTTGGGCTCTTGGGCCTTTTTGTTTGTCATATTTTTAATTGTATTGTGAAATGAATTCCGTTCTATTCTGGGAAACAAAATGACGATTAAAAAAAAATGCGCAGATTATATTTTACTGCTAAATAAATAGGTACATATAAAATCAGTAGGTAGCTAATATTAACAAGTTTACCGCCGGTGGCCACGCTACACTACACTTTTTGTGTCAAAAAAAAAACATCTGACGCGATGACAAGGTTTGACGGCCGTGTTCTGAAAGTGTTAATAAACAAGTAGCGTTTATAAACAATAGTAGAGTATAAGCACAGAAAATTATAAAGTCTCCCGCCGCGCTTATAAGTCATCTGTGGTACAAGTACAAGTCTATAACTTAAAATAGGTACGCAAAGTACTAACTGCCAAGAAACAGCGTCAAAATAGTTAAACTAATCTTTGACAAATAGTCTCTAGGTCTATCCAAAGTTATGCCAACTATGACTTTTATCTGCGCACACGCTAGTACTGGCCATCAATTGTCAAAATCATTTCCGACATGGAACAATGGACGATAAGCTCGAGAGAGAGTGATTTTCCGTAATTTTAATATAAATAATTGTGGTCCGCTAGGCTGGAAGGCCGTCGGCCGGTCACGACGTGCGTGCGGTGTACCTACTGGCACTTACTCCTCTTTGTCTTGCTCGTTTTTGACCGACTCTGAAAAACAAAGAAGTTTACAGTTGAGCGTACATAATTTTATAAATTTTATGTGGTAGTTAATATATTTTATAGTTTAAAATTTTATGACAAATATTACCTTAAAATGTGTCTGCTACCTACGTACTCGTGAGTTTACAATTTAATTATTTCACACAATGGTAATTTTCTATAAAGATCATATAATATTCTTATAATTTTTAGATTTTTGTTACTTTTTCTCAGATTCAGCATTTTGAATTTGGATTTGAAGTTAGTTTCTGTTTTGATTCAAAGTTAATTGAAATTTTGATTGCTGAACTAAAACCTCACTTGTTTATACTTATTGGTTTACCTTACTTATTCCTACTGCTTCAGTGAAGAAACAATGAGTACACTTAATTGTATGTATGTAAAATAAACATAACTGTGTGTAGCCATAAAATAAATAGGCACTGAAATATGTATAAGGTGACACCTTTACAAATATAACAAAATAGTTATACAGTCACACACATTCGCTTTTATTGATATTTTAAGAAGGTACTACGTTACGTACGTAGTATATTGCTGCCGATTCGGTTACAGAACCAATTTAACTTATTTAAGTTTAGTCCTGTCACTTTCCATCTCGAGCGAACAGAAAAGGATGGCAATACAGACGGACTTATTATAAACCTGTCACATATTTAGATCGAATGCACGAAACGAAACGCATTTTAGTCGGGACCCTTTCACATCACAACTTAATTTGACTTATTTTGAGCGTTATACGTTAGTTTGACACAATTAACTGTTGTGTTGCTGTCTCTATTTTATTCAAATTTTAGAAAGTGACAGAACTAAACTTAAATTAGTTAAGTTGAAGCTATTTACGAATCGAGGCCATCATATTACTTCACGGTACTACATAGACCTACTAAGGGACCGACTTAACGTGCCCCCCGAAGCACGGAATCTTTTTTCATCCAGACAATCAGGTGATGCAGCCTGCATTGTCCTAACCAAACTGGGGAAAATCTCACAAAGTGATAAATTGACAAATATGAACTTAGTGTTCCCCCCTGGGAATCGAACTCAGGACCTCCGGACCTCCGGCTCAGACCACTAGACCGCGGAGGCAGTATCAATATAAGATACGGTTATCGAAAGGCATAGTCGTCGCAAAACAAGCGGATAAGCAAAAACCGGACACCTATTTATAAAGCGTTTAATAAAGCTTATCATATCACCACAATAAGGAAGTGATGCCGGAATGTAGACTGGATTAAGTCTGTTCCTAAGTCTAGACCTAGGTAAGTTCGCAGATTTGTCTGATTAGTGATAGACTGCGACTGGTATAACAGATTACCATAAACAGGGTCTTACTAACTTTATAAGCTTTGAACAGCAAACCTATATTTATATTTTATTGTTTACTACCAAGAACAGTGTTGTTATTGTGCCCAAGCGTCAATTACAATCCTTGAGTATTCGCGATGCTATTTATTATAAATTACTTTATTTTGTTATTTTACTTTATTTTGAATTTTATTTGATATCACGGGCACAGGCAGGACAGAACCTGCGACTTCGAAATACCGTTCCACACTCATCCAAGTGAGCCAGCCGACGAATACTAACTCCAATATTTAATTTCTTAACACTTCAAGTGGAAGTTAAGTAGAAGGTGACATAACAGGTAAAACATTACCTACGACCTTAATCAATTTTCAAGACCTTATATTTTGTATTAGTGTTAACCCATTATCTTTTATTGAACGGTTATATAAACATGCTTTTAATATGAATTTTATTAGGTGTCTAATTTGCAATCAATAAAGGGTAAAATTAACAATTTACACTTAAATGACTAACAAAGCATTCGACAAAGAAGTGTCCCGTGAGTTCCAGGAAATAATCTGATTACTTATATGACGCTTTAAACCGTCTTAAAAGGCTCGCATTTTAAAATTGTGATGCAATTATTTTAAACGCTGACATTGAAAAAGACAAGTTAAAATAATCCGAGAATTGTGAGCGCCCTTCACTTAAGCGCTGATGCATTGTGATGGCTGGTGTATTTAGACCGCATGAATTCCAGCTGGAAGCTTTAAGCTCTTCTGGTACAGTCACTAGCACAAGTTAGACGAAGGCCACACTTATCAAGTTTTGGCAGTTTTTTTTTTTAATGTACATACAGACATAAAGTGACGCCTTGATCCCTTTCGGGGTAGGCAAAGCGTAAGACGCCTAATTAAAAGCATTTTCGCCACGTCTGACTGACAAAATTGAGGGCAATTTTAGATTAAACTGTGTATCGCTATAGTTGTCAGCCCATAGCCTAAATTACAATACCCTGTATTAACCTTCGAATCCCTTTGCTGGTTTTTACAGCATGCCCGGGAGGAGAAGCATCTGGCTCATTCTATGTTATTCTTTTCATCTTTTCCAGCATGCAAGAATTATTTTTTAGAGTGATATTCGTATGAAAGACATACAAAAATGATTGAAAGTACTTAATATACCTATACCTAAATAAGTGAATCTAGGAAAAGAATTTGCATTTTTAACTACCTACTAACAATTTTGAAATAATATGCAATATTATTAGGTCATTATGCATCCTGAGCTTAAATAGTGGCAGATAATTTAAAATTGCCTTTTTTAGCAAGCATCTCAAAATTGCACCAAGCATCTCAAAACCATACAAAGCTTTCGTTTATGAATAATCGAATGGTAGCGCCGAAAGTAATGCCATGACTTCGCATTTACATTGATTAACCTTATACTTATTGTACACTTCATTTTAATTAATAGCACTTTAGGTCACGAATATCCTCATTTTGAGGAAAGATTACGGATTCGTGTTTTCAGGAAATATTCAGTTTATAAAAAAGGCTAACGACATCTGTGTAGGTTACAGAAGGTAATTTTACAGATAAACATAATTTCATGAAAAAACTTCTTACCTATCTATTATATGCAACACAGTTAGTTAAAATACACTATCCTATGAGCTTTTGCGTAAGTTGGTGTATTATTTACAGTAAATAATTAATTTGCGTCATAAAATCAAATGAATAATAATAATTTGATTAGCAATATAAACTATAGTCGGATATTTTATATTTGGTCATAAATATTTCAATTGAATTTTATGCTTTTCCATCAGTTGTTTGATTATCGTCAACTCTAATAAGATAGAGATGAATAGACAAAACAACTGTTCTTGTCTTGCATCTTTAAAGAAGGTACTAATGTTAGAAATTAAATATTCTGAATATGCCTGCCTGCCTTTACAAAAATGACATTTTGATATAGGAAAGATACAAAGTTAAAAGTATGATCTTATTTTTTACTTAAAAAGGTCTAGGTACATTTAGGCTCGTATTTATAAAGCGATCTCAAGAGTGAGAGCAATATTAAGTATGGATTTGACAGGTCGTTTTGTACTGTAGTGACATTTCTGATACGAACTCAAACTTGCTGTCACTTTTGAGAGCTGATTATAAATACGGGCCTTAGTTAATCTTTTAAAAATATCGGGGGGTAGTCAAGTAGTCTTTGTCTTTGTACTACATGGACTTTTGTTTCATCGCGCTATCAAATGTGCCACCGCAGTCCTTAACTAAACCAATCAGACAAAAATCTTGATTACTTACTCATTTCTTTAAATGTCACAAATGGACTTTAATAAGTACATGGTTTTATAATTTTTACGTACAAAGCTTTTGTTTAGTCAGATGGAATTCAAGACATTCATCTTCTTTAGGACGACATAGTTTCCATTACAGATATTTATTATATAGTTTCATAATAGATACACTTCCCTCGATACTGTTGACATGATCAGTCCTAAATAGTTTTATCATAAGTAATAGTGATGAAGCCATACTGCGACTTTAATTCTTATCTTAGACGACGTAATTAACAGTAGCACCTGACTGCCAAAGCTGCGCAGACGCAGGCACTTACAGGATTAAATACGTTATTTAATTGAGTTTACACTATTTATAGTGTGAATCCATTGTATTGCACCTGTCTTTGGCAAGGACGGCCATTGATCAAAGAATTATATTTCATTTATCTTTCACCAAGAAAAAAAAATAACAGGAGGAAAAATAGCCGTTATTTATCAAAGAAAGATGCATTCGGATATTGCTTGCACCTCTATAAAAACTTCAATATCATGTCAATTCTAAAAAGTGCATTTATCAGCTGATAATCTTTAGATCCTATTTAAAACTTTGTTGATCACAAATGAATGGCGTCAATCATTTATGCACATTTAATTGCAGTTCTGTCATTTAGCGTAACAGCCGTATCGATTATTAAAAAGTCAATGTATGGTACCTATTTGTTTTTGACCAATTAATCCCAAAATCGTGATATATCGAAGACATGACAGCTTAATGCAGTCGCCAAAACCTTGGATAATGCAGTAGCGGAGATTTATTGCAGAAAACGTGAGCAGACCATGTTGACATTATGTTATCTCACTAGGTGACGTTCTTGCCAATAACTGGTGAAAGTGTTCCCAGTGATTTAGTGTCTATTTGTCTAGGAGTGACCACCTATCATCGGACCTAGGCGGGCAAAAAGTAAATTAGGATTAGACCAATGAAATAGATTAGTCAATCTAGATGTAACCGCTTGAGTGACCACTGATTGGCCTAGATTTGAGCACTCAAATCAAATGTCAATTTCCCAGTGTCTAGTCTAGAGCAAAGAGCTAGGTCTAGAGCAAATAATTATTTCGTATGAACTTGACAGTTATTTAATCCTGTGAGAGATTGATATTTCAGTGCGGTGGGAGACTGTTACATTAGTTCCTAGGAAGGCTATTTGATTAAGTTTTTATTAATTTGGCCTGGCACTAATCGCATAATATTTCAAAATATATTTTGAAACAGATATTTTTTTTGTGTGTAGGTACTAATAAAATAATTTGTATCAAATAAGTTTGCAACAGAAATTGTATAAAAGACATTTTGTATTAATCGCATATATGCCTCAGTGGAAAATTAAGACTAAGTGATGTTATTTACGGCAAGTTAATATCAGACACGAAGGTCAAATCTCGGAGAGAGTTCATACAAATTGTTGTTTACAAGAAGTTGGCGAGTAAATGGTCATTATTGCAGACATGAGGAAGCTGCCAGCGAGTCCCTTCCGCTTTTCGCAACCAGTGCAAATAAAGGAAATCACAAAATTGATCACTAAATAATAACCATTTAATGTAAATAAATTGTGCCATATTTTTTTCTGTAACGTGCAATTCGTTTGTAAACAGGTACAACTTGCAATATCAAAGAGGTTTTATGACTATTGGATAGCCTGTTCACAGGTTTTAGCAAGGGTTCCGCAAAAATGTCATAAAATATTGAAATATATTTTTATTTTTTATTTTTAATTTGGTAGTTCGGCCATCAGATATGATTCTTTGGTGGTATTTACCTACAGAATTTTAAACTTCGAAAAAACATTTCGTTAGTTATTTAGTACAAACGACTGTGCATTCATTTTCACAATCCGTGCACGAAAGTTCTTAAGCACTTAACGAGCAGACTTAAAATATGGCGTGAAATTTAAGTAGTTGGGTTGAAAAATCTGTTGTCATAATGTTTGTTGGAAGAACTGACAAGATGAAACACAACAAAGCATGAAATTGGACATTAAGGCTCGTATTTATAATCAGCTCTCAAGAGTGACAACGGGTTTGAGTTCGCATCAGAAATGTCATTTCAGTATAAAACGAACTGTCAAATCCATACTTAATATTGCTCTCAATCTTGAGAGCGCTTTATAAATACGAGCCTAAGGGTTCCGTTAAATTGGCGGATTAATATATAATTATCGCCTCTCTGTCTTGATTTCGGAAGAATACACTTCAATCACTTACTTATTTACTTGAAAAAGGTTACGAATTCGGCTTACATTGTACTGGACAGCTCGATGCTTGGTACATTGTTCTAAAGATGCACCGTTTTATGATGCTTATAGATAGCTGCAGAAGGATGGTTGAGTGGGTCATCGACATTCGGTTCAGTGGGTAAAGCCTGCTCGTAGATGAGAGAGCCGATTGGCGATAAAGCATCAGGCGGCGGCGGCGGCGGCGGCGCGGGCGCAGGAGGTGGCGTCTGAGGTGAGAAACGTGGTAACAGGGCGTGAGATAGGGCTGCCGATACCGTCCACGGCTCACAGAATTCCTGCACCTTTGACTGGCAGAAGCGACAGCGTCCAGGTAAGAATTTTATTTACTTACAAATATTTTTGCGTGTTTCGTTTCGTGGCAGCTAAACGCTTTTTTTCTGCTATTCTGTAGGAATTTATATTTTTCAAGGTGCCAAGTAGAGTTATCATTCATTTTACGCTTATCTATAACATTTTTATGTATATATCTGTTTTAAAAAAAATATAGTACATACAAGCCGATACCTATACCTAGATACTCTTTTACAATATTATTTTTATTGCATATTTATTACTTTCTAGGTCACTGTGAAAAACATGATAAAATTGTACCCGGCGGTTACATACGACAGTCTCTTTTTAAAGACATAATTTTAAAGAACAAAGTAAAGTCTCCACTTAGCAAATTGGTTTAAAATAACTATGATTTGTAAAAGTTTTCTGTACAACGATTTTCGAATCGACACCTTCTGGTAATTAAAGCTCGTCACGCGATCGTGGGACCAGAAAATAAAGCGTAATCGATTTACAATACAGGTTTGCTGGAGTCACTGGCAATGGCGGTAGGTACTCTATGTCCAGAGTCATTTCTCGTATCCTCAGCGAGTTGTTCCACTAAGCTCTATAAATTTGTACTACACAAAATAAGGCGTAATTGATTTGCTATGTAGGTTTTCTGGAGTCACCGTCACTGGCGGTAGGTACACTAGTGTCCAGCGTCATTTCTCGTACCCTCAGCGAGTTGTTTTACCGAGCTCTATCAATTTGATGCGCAAAATAAAACGTAATCGATTTGAAATATAGATGTGCCGGATTCACTGGCTCTGGCGGTAAGTACACTATCGTCCAGGGTCTTCTCGTACCCTCTGCGAATTGTTCCCTTGATCTCTATCAATTGGTGCACAAAATAAAACATAATCGATTTGCAATACTGGTTTGCTGGAGTCACCTGTACTGGCGGCAGGTACACTAGATTCCAGCTTGGTTCAGCGACATTTCTGGTACCTTCAGCGAGTTGTCCCACCCAGCTTTACATTTGTTCAACAAAATAATTTAAAAAAAAAACTTTATTTTGAACACAATTTCAAACTTGTTTTCAAGTAATTTTCTTCTTTTTTACAAATGTAACTTATAAAAAACTTAATAAATACGGTGTAGGCTCAGGGTCGGCTTTTTAACACATCTTGTTTCGGGTTATCGTACCTAAGTGCGATAACGTCACAGGGTACAGTCGTCTTATAGCGTAGCAGAACAACTAGACGTGCCTTCAGCGACATGCCGCGAGGCTCAAGCTCGCTTGCCTCGCGTTGACAGCACATTCCGCTGGGGTAGTTTTTTCCACCGGTATTTTTATCACATCGTATTTCGGGTTATCGTACCTAAGTGCGATGACGTCACAGGGTACAGTCGTCTTGTAGCGTGGTAGAACATCCCGACGTGCCCTCAGCGACATGCCGCGAGGCTCAAGCTCGCTTGCCTCGCGTTGACAGCACATTCCGCTCGGGTAGTTTTCTCCGCCGGTATTTTTATCACATCGCGTTTCGGGTTATCGCGGCTCTGCCTTAATTTTTCGTCGACGTGGAATAATTGCGGGCGTACACGGAGCAGCTCACGTGGCAACGCTGCGGTGACAGCTGCAACCCTGATCTGATACCAAGACAAGGATACAGGATCACATCGCATCACACTACCAAGGCCATGTAGTCTTATTAAGTCAGAGTAGTCAGTGTTTGTAGTCTGTCACTCAAATTGCGATGGGCTTTCCCATCTTAAAATAAAAAAAAGGGCAACTAGGTATAAGAAAAGTTTATATTTATTAGCTAGAGACATTAAAAATTAATAGATAGAGAGCAAAATAAGTAAAAAAAATAAGTAACATTAAATTGTTATAATTGTAGAGACTGGTAATAAATGGTCGAACCCCAATGCGTTTATCTCTGACAATTATGGTATTACTAGGTAAATTTTTCGATATTATCTCCATTTCGCAAGATCGTTACGCGTTTATCTGAAAGGCAGTTTCTGAAGCATTTTCGCACCAAGTCGTGTAAGTAATTGTAGGGCCGAGTACTCGTAATGATATGCTTAGCGGGCGACCGAGCGCAGAAACGTGTGAGGACTTTGATAACTTCCAAAAAATTTAATACGCCAAATGATTTCCTCGTGCGATGTGGGGTGAAATCACGCGCGCTGATTACAAGGGGCGTGCCCCTGTCATTACGGCATCGTGTTCGCCACTAACGAGCCCCATCATCGCCCGATCCAATCGTACACAGAAGTGTCTAAAATTTAATATACTGCCCCTGTTCCTGCCCACACCTGCCTGTCCGCTTAAGCCGAACCCATTGCATGTGATACGGTAGTTACCGTACAACATTGTACCTAGTTAATTCCTTGAACATATAAAGTTAAGCTCTTAAACGACCGCTGGGCGTACGTTTGACAATGCTAAGTAATTACTCTCACAAGATATCCTTATCTTGCCCTCCACTATAATGCAATTAATTATGAAAGAGATAATATCACCGTTACAAGTGATATACTGTAGCAAAATAAAGATAAAGTGAATTCAAAATATTTAATTTACTTTTTATGCAGGCAACGCGAAAACCAAACCACTTTTTAAATGTCAATTTTTTGTTTACGCAAAATTGCATATCACTCTGGCAAAGCGTAATTACGGGCAACACCTTGGAGCGAGAGGTCAAAAAGAAATTCACTTAAAACTGTATCTCGCCCTTCACGAGAGCAGCGACGAGGCAAATTTATAAAGTCGGGTCATTTTCGAAAACCAGTGTCGGAAAGTGAAACTACCCGCGCATTTATTACCGAGTAAAATATGTAGATTGCCAGCGAGATAATAATGATATGTGCTCGTGGTAATGAAATTTCCCGACGTCAAACGGTGCCAAAGTAATTTGCGTTGCTTGTCTCTGGCAACGAGTGCCCCAAGGGCCGCTTTCGAGGTTGCGCAAGGCGTTAATGAGACCCATGTCAACTTTTTATTGGGAGTAACGCACGCTGCTAGGGTGGCCGTCCACCATTGTTGCGTGCGCTACTCTTCGTTCAACTCGCCGACACTTAGCCGCCTCTGCTTCGAGCCTCACTCCGGCTCGTCTCACTCACCGTACTCCACAATAGCCCCCGACCCAAAGATCCAAAAATCGCATTTTATTCGCTGCCAATTAAAATCCGGAGAACAACTTGTTCTTGAGGTGTAATTTCTTTAAGTATATAATTATTTTAAGATAAATAATTACCTTTTATGCACTTGAACGAATTTTAAAACCACTCGTTGCTTAACACATGGGAGGGACTGGCCAAGTTGCTTCATTTGCGCTCCAATGATCAATGGAAGAATGCAAGCAGACGCACCTCGAATTAAGGTAGGTGTATAAAGATTGGGCGTGTTTCGACGCTGTATTGTTTTTAAATGTAGCCTTACAATTTTTATTTCATCGATACTTTCGAGGCGATGGAAGTCATTAACCCTGATCGTGTTTACTGACTCTACACGGTTGTTCGCCGAATAGCATCATAAAAATCTGCGTACAAATAAAGAGATTCTTATGTTTAATTAAGTGGCTACAACAACTCAATTCTGTTGTAATTAAAGAAATTGGTTCAACTTTCTTGGGCAGGCAAAATTATTGTTAAGGGCCATAACATTACAGTTTCACGGAAGAGCACCACGCGGCCACCCTGCGCGCTCCACGCAGGCGATCCACTCATATTTGTTAAATCATCGGTACCCTGTAATTTTGATCGATATCTTTATTGACGGCACAAATTTATTGATCATTTCTTTGCAAACGTAAGTTCCCGTGAATACAATATGGCGGGCGCAGGCTGTCGCAAGTCGCCGCAAGAGCCGAGACCTTTCTGCGTGCTGTGATTATTGCTATGGTTTCGTTTTTCAATAGCCCCCTTATATCAGATTGGCCTACTTCACTTTGTTCGGGGAAATTGAATTTCATGCCATGTTTGTTAACTGATCGCTAACGGAATGTAATTATGCTTATCATCCCGTATTAACTGTATCATATTCAATTCGGTTGACTTACATCTATCGCAACAATAACAAGACGAACGATAGGCCTACGATGCCTACTACGTTGCACAAAACTAAGTGAAGATTATTCTGTAGTAAGCGATGAAATAAAAACAGCCACTTGAACTAACAACCACGTAATGCGAATGCTAATCTTTGTAATGGCTGAATGAAAAGCTCGTTAGGTTCGCGTGCGGTTCCGTTGTTATTGCTGGCAGGTTGTACAGAGTTTATTTATTTTTCCTTGTTACCATCGCATAAAGTCTTATTACATTTCTAGCTGGCAGGTAAGGAAGAGAGAATGTGTGTCGCGCTCAGCAGGCGATGTGATGTGCGTCACCGCGTCACAGTGACATCCGACATGCGCGGACGCAGTCGCGGCCGTGTTCGTGTCACATGTTTGCTGGCGGCATGTTTGCACTATGTCATCGGACTTATCTCCGTCCACCGATGATGATTTATGTCCATATTGTTTACTTTCTCCTTTCAAGGAAGCTGTTGTTACCGTTGACCCCAACTGTAGTAATTATACATCGATGGGTAACTAGCTTGATTGCCGGAATCAAACTTTGTTGACGGACAATGGAAGTAATTGGTCACTTAAATCGTTTCGATTTAACGGCAATCAACAGCTTAGCGGTTCTATTGTTATTAAACACAATCAATCGTCAGAAGCTTTCTATATTTTTTTGTGAAATATATCAACAGTCGGAAGGTGTGCGAAGTAAAGTAAGCAATCAATAATTCGCAATAGCAGACTTTCACAAAACAACCATAATAAAATCCGATGGTGCGTTATAGAGGAGAAAATCACGCGTTCTAAATCAAACAGTGTATCTCTTACCTAGAAAGCGATGGTTTTGTAAGCTTATAGGCTGGAAACCAGGCGTGACCACTCATTTAGGACCAACAGAAGACCATATTCTAGCGCATTAGTAATTGCGTAAGCTGATACGTAAATTATTATGGACGTAGCGAGAAAAGATAAAATCTAATAATTTTCATTATGTTAACCTAAAATACAAGCATAAATTGTATTACGTGATTGATAGGTGCTCTGCCATTGATGAATTGAATGTGGAATGCTGGTTCACATAAAAGATACATCAATAAAAAATCCAGGAAATTGTCACAGAAACGCCGCAAGCGCTGGAAATTGATTGCTCGCGAAATAAAATGCAGAATGGTGGACCAGATACTGGACTGCAATTATTCTTCAGCGTAAACACAATGGCCACTTTATATAAACATACATTTAAATCACTCAACCCTGGAAGTGTATTAAATTAAATAGTCCCAATAAATAATACTAATAAATATGTATTAAGCCGGACCGCCATTGATGTCATTACGGAGATGCAAATGTTATTACCGAAAATAAAAATTTCGCAATGACGTAAGTTTACTACTAGATCACGGCAGTATAAATTGGATTAATGACTCAATTAGAATTGATTACTTTGATTGAACGTTTGAACGAACAAACATAATTATTACAACTAATCCAGTTTCAATAAAATCTTGTAACGACATATTAAGATGTCCTGCTTTAGAAATAACATTGAAGTGCCGTCCACATAATTATAATGTTTCGTTTAGTTACATTCGCGCAAATGTGTTTAGAAGTCATAATAGTTTTGCACAATCGCATCATTAATCTCTTTAACGTCTTGTTCATAATTATATTTTAATTGAATAGCTTAACATGTTACGAACAAAATATGCATAATATAACAATTATGCCACATGGTAAAGCAAAATTCATAAAATAAGTTCAAATTAAATCGAACCAGGTGTAAATTTTTAACGATTACAAAAATCCGGCAGTCAGGTTTTAAATTAAAATAAGTTGAACGAGGTAATAAATTTATAGTGATATCAACAATGTTTCATTAAAATAAAATTAAAACACACCCATCGTGCATACATTTTTCACTGCTGCGCAATTGAGTGGAACAAAAATGTCAGTTGAATTATGAAAGCGATCGATAATGAAAATGTTGGCTCTCTGGTACTGTCAGGCAGGCGGGTGAGGTGAGGCTGTAGAAAGTGTCTCGACGCGACCCGACCGCGCTGTCCGTAAATTGGCAACTGCGGGTCACTCCAATCTCGGGACTCGTAAATATGCCACCGATCCGCCCCTGCTACCACTTTGTTTGTTAATATACTGCCAATTATAATCAAAACCGAACTCCACACCAGTCGATTTCTTAATCCTTTTCACATCGACCGGATTTCCTCGTTTTCATCGGAATAACTGTATAAACGAGTAGGCAGTGTCTTGTTTCATGTTATCGTTTCAGCCTTCCATTTGTTGGATTCTTTATAATCCCAGAAAAGGTAAACCCATCCCCGATATCTTCTTATAGGATCAGCGGCTCCTATAAATACCCACACGAATTCAAACGAACAGAACTGGTTGCATAGTCGGTTAAGTTTTCTTAAGCGGGCGGAATCAAGTACGAAACTTATTATAATAACGGTTAGAGTAGAGCTGATATCAGAAATAGTAAGCGATTGCAAAACATCTCGATCGCGAGCCGAAATATTGTTCCCACGGTGCGCGCGCGGCCCTGGCCGCTGTCGTCCATCAACATCATTATCTATTAAAAATATCACGTCATATTGTTCACTATTTTGTATAAAGTTACTTTCCGCGTCGGCCTGGCCTGCTATCGAAGCATTATCTCGCGAAACACCTATAAATCACCACAATAATAATTACAAAACGTGGCTCTCACTTGTTCCCTACACTTACGAAATAGCGATACTCCTCAAATAAATGAGGTAATGCTTTGAACATGCCTTTTATGTGAAACAATGCTGCCTTAGAAAAATATTTAGGTACACATCTATTTGAAACGTAGCAATATTATGTAGATCTGTGTTACTGTCATTCGCAAGCTTTTACTTGTGATGTTGATCGTTAAGCTTATAATCCTTTTACTCTTTTTGTTTTTATTTAGTTTAATCCTTTGAAGGATTACGGTCCGTAATCTCATTATAATTGCAGACTGTACGGACTGTCTGCAACGTGGTGTTGAGGCTTGTTCATTTGAGTGCTTTTGGTAATTGCACTTGCTCCTGGCCACGTCCTAGAAAGCTCACCGGCCGCTTCGTTACGGCCCTTAAGACTGATTTATGTCCGCAATAAATATTTTTTGAAAGTTCCAGTGCGATAATAACTCCATTAATTTTGATTAATGACAATTTCTTAAAAGTGAATTTTAACTCGCAATCTCTCAGTGCCCGGTCGACCTGTCTCGAGTGAACCTCAGCATTTTAATTAACTTTGCGCTTTTGACCGATTGTTCTCGTTTCGATTGCGATTTAAAATTCTGTTGACGTTTTTAATGAACATAAATTTTGGACAGTCGGTTGGAATCCATTACTTTTAGACATTAATAAAATTTATTGCCGATAATTACTCGAGTATTGAACATTCTTGTGAATCAACGCAGGAGTGGCTGGTAATAAAGTGATGAGAATGTAGTTAAAGGAGCGTCGTCGGACTCGTCGGTTGAGATATTGGTCGGTTGGTGTGTTCCGCTGGGCGCTGGGAAATACATTTCTTGGGGCGGTATCGCGGCGCGCTCGTGGCGTTGGCG
This sequence comes from Scrobipalpa atriplicella, assembly GCA_029255725.1. Lineage (NCBI taxonomy): Eukaryota > Metazoa > Arthropoda > Insecta > Lepidoptera > Gelechiidae > Scrobipalpa > Scrobipalpa atriplicella. The sequence continues at coordinate 27,298 of JARACY010001141.1, read as the reverse complement.
ACACATTCAGCGCATTTGCAATGCGAGATATCCCGTATTACCATAAACAGTACAAGGCGGAGGGCACGGGTGTCTATCGCGGAACGACATATAAATTATTCAAAATAAAGTATCGCTTAACCTCCGACCCGCTGCCGCCGGGAGCCACGCCGCTGCGCCCGCGCACGCCTAGAGCCCGCCGGACTCTGGAGACCGTACCTTTTGCGTCATCTCTACTGTTTGAAATCAGTGTGTGCCATATTATTAAAAGCGTCTTTTTAACAATGAACTCATAACAAAGATATGCAACCTTTTGTGTTTGCTAATTTGCATTGATTTATAACAACCAGATCTTCTATTAACGGCATAAAATTTTAATAGAATAATTACTATCAAAATAATTTGAAATTCATGAGGCTATTAATTGTGGTGAGCTAGTTAAGACGAAATGAGGCCTCAACCCTAAAGAATTCCTGTTATGAAGAGTTGGTCGGCGCAGGCGCGTGTGCGGCGCGCGCGCACCCGGCAGGAACCGCAGGACGCTGCTTATTTACTTAACAGCTTTCGCAAAACGGCCCATTAGGGATAACTGTACTAAATAATTACTGCAATGTGCCTTTCTATTTCTATGCGCGCGCGTCGCGATGCGCGTGCTGCTCCACCTGCCGTTGATCACTGTAATTATTTACTATGCATGAATGCGGCGGCGCGCGGCGGCTGTCTAGTCTAGGACGATGCAGACAAAGAACGGTCAACAACGGACTGCCGCGGACAGGTTCCGATATCAACTTGGGTGAGCTGCAAAGCCATTTTAAAAGCTCATTAATTCGTTCGCGCTAAATGACTCCAACTAGCCAAAGCATTATGAATTGCCCTTCCTATTTTTAATTTTAACCGTTTCCAGGCGGCTTCAGCAGTAGGTACGTTTTATGACTCTATTTATTGCGTACTTTTATACAGGTGACGGAATGCAATAATAAGAGCAAGAACATCTTCATTTTGATGAGATGAGATGAGTGATTGATTGGCCACATTGATGAAAAACTGGTTCAATCTTGTTGGCAAATGGAAAACAGTTTGCATACAACAATATTCAAATCAGCCGAATATTGCTCAATTTTATTAGATGCAATAAATTCGAGTGCCTTATTATGTTGTAACTGTTGTGTACGGATTTGTAGAAATAATGATTTGATTTTTGTATTTGTATTGACCTCGTGTAGTCTAACCTTGTCAAATAGAGACATGATGTTTGAGAGCCGTAGCCGAATCGGGCCTTGAGTCATCGATGGATGAGATGACTAGCGGGATGTACCAATTTGCATTGTTCTCTGCATGAGCTAGAATATTATAATGAGCGCTCGGCATCCTCAAGCTGCAGAATTAATTTGCGAGCGTGTCTGCTCTCAGTTCAATAAGGAATTTGTTATATTAGACTTGTTATTTAAATATTATAAAAAAATACAATCATAAAAAATGCATAAAATTCGAGAACCTGTGGCTGTTTATGTGAACTAGGTATTCTTAGTAGAATAGTTTTTAAGAATTTATAAATAAAAATAAAGAACAAAAAACACCTATAGACGAAGCAGAAGGAATTTGATTATTATAAAAATAATATTTGATTGATAATGAGACCTAAATATAGACGATCGTCCTCAGTCGTTCCAATGAATAGTTTTACAATGAATAATTGAATAATATCTAGATAACAGTAAAGTATCCAAATTAAATAAGATCCGACGTGAATCGGTGATATGGATCGTCTAAGCACAAAAAGTCAATTTTGTAATGTTGCAGAGTTACCTATAATAAGTGGTCGAAATTATTATAGCGGTGAGCTAGACACCACTGGGTATTGGACAAAGAAAGATAAAATTACAGTAAAACGTATCCTATTTTCATAAAGACTACAACGTGTTACAAAAAGGGTAAGTATACTTATGGACCCTGAAGGATGTAAATCTGCCCATGAAACTGAAACCAACTTTTTTCAAGGAATATAAGGTCCTTTTCCTTGAGAAAAGTTGTTCAATTTTATGGGAAATTCACATCCTTCAAGTTGAATATATCGCAGGATTTTGATGAAATCGGTTTTTTGATCAAAAATCTAGGATTTTGATCAAAACCCGGGTTTTGACAAAATACTGGTCGTAATCCAGAGAACAGTCCAGTATTTAAAGTCCTGAGACATCCAGTTTTTTGATCAAATAACTAGTATTTTGTCAAAGTCCGGGTTTTTATAAATTGATTTTTAGTTTTAAAACCGATTTCATCAAAATCCTGCGACACATATACCCTTTCTGTTTGTATACAGACGCAGGTAGAGATATTTTTGTTGGCAGACAACGGATAACAAATAAGTATGAACTGTTTTTATTTGACACACTTCATCAAAATGTCATTTGTATAATTTAGAATTTTTTTAAATGTTAAATATCATATTTTCATGAATTTTATCAAACGCTGTCTATTTTGAAAAATTGCCGCCTTGGCAACCGGTGACTACTAATTCACTAGTCCGCACTGCTGCGTAACGAGACTCAACCCTGGTAGCGTTATGTCTGGGTAAATTAGATTTCGACCTCTTGTAAGAAGAAATTTTACTGGTCTTTTGTTCTCCTGTGGTAGGTAGGTACTGGTAGCGGGCTGCCTGTGTGCCGGGCCGCGGGCGTGGCTCGACAATTGAATTGATAAGCCACTTTCTAGCGGGATGCTCGCCATTGTCTGACAACTACACTAGCATATGCCACTCGACTTGCTTAGGGTTAAATTAATAATTTAAAAACGAATTATTCTCTATAATTTTAATACTTAAAATATATCCTACCAACTTAAAATTATAATGTTAAATAAAATTATAATTAATGGGTAAAGTCTAGGATTTTTAGGTATACCAGTAGTAAGTAGGTACCTAATTTAAAAGTAAATTTAATTTAATTGCGTGCCGTAGCTTAAGGGGTGTGTGTGCGGAAGTATATTTAAGTATTCAATCAAACTATTTTTGCCTCTATAAAATGTGCCTAAGTACCTACATTTTTGAAACTGACAGTGGACTAAAAAAAAAATAGGTAGGTGCAACGATAAAGTTACTCTAGTGCCATAACAAAAAAAAAAAAAGTTGCGTCTCTGTCTACTACGTTACAGTAAACCAATAAACTTGGTGTTCAAGAAGACTACTTTAGCTAATGTCACGCGTTGAAATCTTTTACACTGGAAACTTTATTTTACCACTTACATTATTGTATTTTACTAATTAGTTATCAGATTTAAGTAATTAATGTAACGTTTTCATTGATAAATATTATTCAAACTATTTTTTTTTCGAAATTTAATATTTTTCAATGACTTTTTTAGCACGATTGTTATTATCAACATTATCTTTGAAATTCACAGCATGTTCTGTATGATCGACTCTTAACGAGTAAATAAAGATACAAATTGCGATGAAGGTTTGTATGAATTATCGATCATTCGAAGGTTTTTAATACCTAAAGGACGCAAGGAACATTTTGTTAATACTTATGGTGTATTAAGCAATGAGTTGGCAATTTGAGAAACTGCTGACAGGCAACGAACTCGCACAAAAACGAGTTCGATTCAATAAATGAACACGTCGGTCTCGTCAGCAAGGCGAACACGTCCACCGAAACATAAATAAGTAATCTCGACTCGATGTTCTCCATACGCCGAACCCCACTGACAGACAACTGATGAATAAAATAAGAATAACGAAACGCTAAATAAAGGATGAATGATGTTATTAAACCACGGGCTCTTCGCTCTCTCATAAATATTCAACAAGTTTGTTATTGGTTAAAAGTAAAAGTGAATCCTCATAAGGTCTAATAGATGATGCTGATTGATTGACCTGCTACCGACTCGCTTGCAGGAAGTGTTTTACAAAAATTGATTATTGCATACACAGTAAGATTTAAAACGTAATTCTCGGTGCCAGTAAAAAGGTATTCGTTTTAATGACCACGATTCATCACACTCTTTGTTTTTAGTAACTGTGTATCGGAATCAGTAAGCCACTTCACCGCAAGGTCGACGGGTACAAAAAATTCGCGCGACGTGTTTTTGTTTTTAGCTCTATTTTTGTTCGTGAAGAAAAAGAATATCAGAACACCTATTTGGAAGTGGCGCGCCGCTCCGAGCCGCCCGACTGGTCCATACAGGAAGTCAACCCGATTGGACAACAATAAGATTTATGTGTTTTTCGAATGCTTTTTTAAAAGCTTTAACCTGAACAGTATTATTATATGGACCGTCGCAACAATTATGGTCTCGATAAAGATTAATTATCGTTTTAAGAATTAGATTTAACCAGTAGACTGGCGCTATTATGTGCTTAATGTTAATTGATTGCAAAAAGTTGGAATGTAATCGTTGTTTTAAATTAAAACAGATAAGCTCTATAATGTAGGTAGCTATAAGGGAAGTATGTTTAAGCACTGCAGAACGAATTCAGTGGCTAAGCGAAACAAAAAGGGTTTTGCATTTGCAAAGTTAGGGCCAGGGGTCGCAGAGCCGTTGGTCGATGGAGTGGAGCCGTGAGCGAGGATCGTCCATCGGTGCACTCAATTTATTGTGGGCCACGGGCCACGGGGCATTGTGCTACACAACTTACAAGCGTTATGCAAAATACGAAGCGCCTCTCGATTCTGCGATATCTATAAATCTAGACGACCGATCGTGGGATCGCGCGCAGGTGAACGGACATATTGATGTGTTACTATACTTTAACGGATTTTTTTATGACTTGTTAGCTTAAACTGTATGACATAAAATAACAATACGTCGTCAAAATTGCACACAAAATAACAAACACAAAACTTTCTACACATTGCAATTGCGATATAACTTAATCGAAATGTTGTTGGTAAAGTTGCACAGTCAACTGTACCCTAATGTGAAGCTGTAACAACATCGCTATTGTGTTCTAATGATAAATGGCTATCACTTACTTAAAATATAATATAGATATAATTTACAGATATCTATTTATAAAGTCATAAAAACTTGTGATAAGAATCGCGAAAAGCATTATAATGTTTATAGAGTCGCTATCTATGGAAGTGCTGTATCTATATTGCACATCTCGCTTCACCAAAACAGCTAGTATTTAAATGTTTCTGATGCACAAAGTGAATACTGGACTTAATGTAAGAAATCGTCCAATGTCAAAATAGTTTGATTTGATCGAATCTCAAATTGACAAGGACGTCCCACTAGTTTATTTATGACGATATAAAATGGTCTTTTATTGCTTAGATACCTAACCAGTTGGTAACTTTCAGTGTGGACCAAAGTCATAATAACTCTATCGTCAGATCGTAAAACACAACCTGTTTAGTGAGCCGAATCAATCTGTTCTCTTTAACACAAAACAAGCGATTTAAACCTCATTTAGAAAATTTCGCAATTTGAAACAAAGCAAACAGCGAAATTGGAAAACAATTTGCATAATTCAATATTTATTGCACTATTATAGTCAAGAGTTGCAGAAATATTACTCAACTTAACCCCTGAGCTATGCCTAATGATTGGAGTGAATATGAATTGATTTAAATTCACAATGCACCGTGGCAGAGACAATATTGTTCGCGAGTCGCGGCGGGGGTCCAGATGACATCTCGCTGCATGCACCTCTACCTCTTTACTCACCGCTCACAACAACTAAGCAGCTTTATTGCAAATGAAATAAAGCTCATTTTTGAGGTTTCTGTCAGTAACGTCCTTAAACAATGCAACATAGAGTTTAGTTTTAATCCGTCTATTACGTTTATTGAAATAAATTCGGAGATGTAAAAATACAGATAGAGATTACGAAATTAGGCAATGCTTGAATGTCGATATCAGAGTTCATTGTTTGATCCGTGTGGCGAGGCGGGCGGCGCGGCGGCGCGGGCGCAGCGAGAGGCGCGCGGCGGCGGAGCTGCGCTGGCGCAGGGTTATCGCGGTTCGGGCGCCCGTCACGGTTCCCACGGAGAGCGGTATTTTAAATACCTATTTATCTACGTACGGCGACAGGACCGACGGTGCATTCTGCCGAGTAGCCTCTTCTGGATGGGTCAAGGATTCGAAGGTGACTGTGGATCCGTGCTCGTTTGCGACGCGACCTGGCCTTGTTATGTTACATCTTGTCGTGTTCCATTATTCAATTGTAACTGGTGCATCGACTGAATAAATTTATCTTTAGGTAGATCTACGACCCACCACTCGTGTACCATAAATGGTACACTGAATAATAATTGGCATGTTTCGAAGAACAAGGAACTAGTGTGGATGTTTCTGTCTTCTTTTTGTGTTGGTATTGGTACCTTAAATGGGTTTGTTTAACTTTCTAGTTTGTCAAGTAATTTTTCAGTATGACATAATGTAAGAATCTCATTAAACACATAAGTGCTGTTTGCAATTTTTAAAAGAACGTGTTGCCTACTCGTACTTGCTACGGACCGACATCGTTATTCAATCCGTGCTGCACCGCCGACCCCTATACGGAAGAGGGCGTATTAAACTGACCTGACAATTAAGTAGCTGTTGACAGTCGACATGATTCACATTTTACCAAGTTTCTTGCCTTTTCAGTGGAAACAATTTTGCAACGGCACAAAGTAGGGGGAAAAATGCGCGAGAGTCGAAATTTATCCTCGCATTCCTGTCAGTACGACACGAGTGCGGCTTGAGGAGCCGCCGACGAATATTTTAATTACAGTCACACCACCACTGCTTTTTGCACTTGACGACACTCCTTTGTCAACGTTTCCTGCTAATAGCTTTGAAATACGACACATCACGATTTCAGAATTCTAAGACAAGTATTGCATTTAATTTGCATAAATATGCTATACATAATTTAAAATTGCAAAAAATAATAAGTTAGATAGATGAGGTGTCAAAAATTCAGCCTTGTATATTTCCTAGTCGATACAAAGATCAGAGAATTGATGATACCTATCTCTGGCGTAGAATAATACTGAAATAGGATCGCCGCCGGCGGTGTTTGTATCAGCGTTACGTGGATCGTGGATTTATGATCGCAATTACCTACTAATTGCAGTCTGCATTTCGGCTTTTATAAAACACTAAAATATTTAGGTTTCAAGGTGAAGTCGGAAAGGATACTGGATAATAAATTTCAAGAATGCTATCATTAGACGAGTAAAAACGCGCAAACATTTGGGTCGTGTGACTTCGTTCAAGTATGTTATTATTACTATTACCGTCAGTTTCATTTAGTATTTCGTTTCGACATCTCGCTCGTCTCATTGTGGCTGATAGATCATCTTCTCTCCAGTTAATTTTCTATTGAATGCCTTATCTGTGGCTCTCCACTCGGCTCGCAACGTGAGAATCGTCGGTGACTCCGGATTACGCCGATGGCTATCGACAGAAGAATGAATTAATAATAACACCGATAGTGCCTGATTTAATCTCGTTAAGCTGAATAGAAGCGATTGTGATTGCTACGAAGCAGGCCAAAGTGATATTAGAGCAGCTAAAGATACCTCACACATGGCGATGTACAGTTGTTTTAAAGAACCTATTTTTGTCTACCGAGTCGACGACAAGTCAAAACCCTATCTCCAATTTCTCTAGCCAAGAAGTCGGCAACTCTCACTGCATTTTCAGTAGCTCTTTTTCTGCTATCTATCATTATTACATACATATTTAGTTATTCCCTGATAATAACTTAACTTTTATGAAACAGAACAATTTCTTATTTTTATAACTTTTTTTTTCATTTTGTCATTAATTTCACCAGCGAGACTGTAAATATAGGAACCGCTGCGATATCATTTGTGAAAAGAGTCATAATTACACATTTTATACTATTTTAAGTATCCAACAAGAATGTAGTTGGGTTGACTGATTTATAATTGCACACCTAGTTACTTAAACGATTCCTTCGTTGTTAAGGCCGTAATTACCGCAGTCGTTTGTTCAAGTCAGTGCAATATTTAATTTACTTTATTTTGCGATTTTACAAAATGACACATGGCAACAGGAAGCAGCTTTTGCGAAACGCGTATTATTGTTTTTGATAGCAAATTGACCAGCCTCGAGAATAAAAAATAAGGTTGTGTTGCTCGAATATCGTAACTGATGACAAATCGAGGTGTTAATCGAGGGGGAATCTGGGGTGAGAACACACACTGCGCGCAAAGTTCACGTGCAGCTAGAATTTACGAAGCGAACGTGCACAATTTGTCACATTAGTTGTTTAATAGCGACTATAAATCACAAAAGTGGTCAATTAATACGTTCAAAGAAATTTACAGCGTTGTTTTAGTGCCTATTTAAATAGCTGAGATAATAACATTAATTCAGCAAATTACAGTTTTACGCGAATGATTTGCGAGTACCTATAGGCTAATTTTTAAACGTAAATAGTTACGATCAATTTGCCCTTGACTGTATTATACCCTGGCGGTGACCGAGACAGAATTACAACTACAACTCATAGGTTTTTATTTATTTATATCGATATTTTATTATACTTTTTATTTTTTATTATACTTTTTATTTTTTTAATAGAATAACCAACCGAAGAATTTAAAAAATCAAAAAACAAATGTCGGATGTTGAGATCCGATCTTCTAGGTTGTAGATTCATTATCAGAACCACCACAAGTTAACCAGTGACACCACTATTGATTGCCCGATGTGAACCGCTATGAGGTAAACCTAATAAGTACCAATACTATACATACATTTCTTAGATTAAAATAAGCAAATGTGATTGTGCTGCATTTCGTCCCATACTCCCCTATCGCAAAAAAGACCCATAAATACAGGGCTTTATGAATCGGCCAGAGTTTGGACACAAAAATCACTTCTTATGACGATTGTGGTCGGTAAGGTAGGTCGCTTTCATTGTCCCACACTAAACCCTCCGCTTTACGATCGCTTGTCTAATAAAACAATCGGTTACTCGCCTTTTGATCCTTTAGTACGTACAAGCAAGAGGTTATTGTCTCTTAAAAGATTATTGATTTTAAATTAATAACCCATAACTGTACTCGTTTCGCTGTTTACATGCGCTATATCCAGAGCCCCCGTGAATTCTTTAATAGTCAATTACGTCACACTTTACTTTATTTACAAAAATGTAGACATGTTGTAAATTGCGGGAAACATAACACGGAAAAGCTTTTTAATTTTTCACATAAATAAATTCATTGTGGACATAAAGAGTGAAACAAGAGGAGATAATACGAGTGCAAGATAGAGTGCGTCCACGCGGCTGCGACTGCGACGCAAGCCGGCCTCCGACTCAGAATAAATGCCGTAATTAAATGAAATTATTATAATTTTGTTTCAGAATAAATGGATGTCACAATATCGTGCCCTTAAGTAACCTGAGATTCGTTAAATATTTTTTGCAAAGTACCTTGACTGTCAACAGATTTTTGAAATTTATTTTCTTGTTTATTTAAGCTTTGATAAATTGCTCGTTTCGTAGACAAGATTCATTGTAGCTCGCGGTTTTAATTGTGAAGCTTTTGGTTGTTACTAAGGTACTCGTATCTCGTTTGTCTTTGTTCATAGAGCTAGTTAGTAGTTGTGGACAGAGGGGCAATTGTATCTGTTATCAGTCCATTACGGCGGTAAACAAATGACGCAGCTTAAAGCCTCTTAGCGAGGAGAGTCGTGTCGTGAGTCCTCGCCGGAGTAATTAACCGCGAGCTTGATTGTGTCCAATGAGCGCAGCGATCAAGCACTAAGGAGATGGCAAAGAAGGTACCTCCACTGTATATTTACAGAAAAAATGAACGTAAAAATTAGTTGTTTTTTTTTAATATAGTACAGGTACCGCTGCTCTGCCCTTGTTTTACTGGCTGGTTTGGTTTTATTTTAATACTCTACATTTCAAGACATTTTCAGGGACCATAGTTGGATGAAGTCTAGAGGTGGCGTGCAATGTCGTAAGAAATACGTAAAAAGATTCATAAAAGTAACATCTGATAAGATGGATGTGATAAGAAGGAAGATGGATGGATTTGGAACATATGTACACCTAACGTAAACACTGTAAAATTTGTTATTTTTCAAAATTGTCGGGTAGATAGTCATTTGCATCAAAAGTTTAATGTGGATTTTGTACCTGAGCGACAGTATAATCTTTGCCAATACAGCCGAAAATGCAGGCGGTCCGGTGACAAATTGCGAGATAAGCGCATGTGTTCCGCCGCACGATTTGTCAGAGCCGCCGCCGCCGTTGCTGCGTGCGTGTGCGCAGACGTGACGCGCCGCTTGTCGCTTGTCGCAGCTACTGTCTGTTAGGTAGTGAAGTATTGCAACACATTTATTTATTTACAGTGATATTTAGTTTTTTTACTGGCTGTGCAATGGTAGATATTTTTTGACATTATTGTATGAATTTATAAAGCCGTAGCCGCCGCTGCGTGCGCGCAGTTGTGACGCGCCGCTTGTCGCAGCTAGTGTTGCAGTGACATATTGCAAATGAAAGTATTTTATTTATAGCATTTGTTTTTTAAAGTAAAATTATTTTTTTCTAGATGCCTGTTCAAACATGACTAATGTTTTTACGTACCAATGACTGAACGATTTGAGAGAGCCTTCGCCGCCGCCGCTGCGTGTGCGCAGACGTGACGCGCCGCTTGTCGCTTGTCGCAGCTACTGTCTGTAGGCAGTGAAGAATTGCGGCACATTTATTTATTTACAGTATTTTTTTTTGACTGGCTGTGCAAAGGTAGATTTTTTATAGTCATAAAAATATTCGATTTTTCAAAACCGATGCCAGTGCTCAGAAGTCTTGCGCCGTTTGTCGCTTGTCATCAGTTTGAAAAGTTTTATTCATTAACAGTAAGTATTTGAATAACAGTATATGAATAAAAATATTATGAAGTATGTTTTTTTATAAGTAGATGGCAGTGCAAAAATAAGCAATGTTTTGGCATCAATGAATACTGTAAGTAAATGTTTTTTAAAGCCGTTGATAACGATGTGCCAGTTGATGTTTTTGTCTGCTTGAATTCGTGACCTGGAAAAATATTCACTAGATACTAATAGGTACTGGAATTATCTAGTGATCTACAGGTAGCACATTTTCATCGCCTAAGCCTAGCGGTAATACAGCTGTCACGTACATACGCCGCCGCCGTACGCCAGTATTAAACATCCACAAATGCGTCTCTACGAACAATGTGCTGTACCTGAAATTAAAATGTTTAAGAAAGGGTCAGAACGGGTCCGCGTTATGCATATTGCCAGCTTATAGCTGCCATCATCACCAGTAATTGCCTGTGTACTAGAAATTATAATTAAATGATTAAGAAAAAACTGCAAAGATGCGCCCGCGCCGGCGAGAGCGATAGTATCGCGGCCGGAATTCAGATGAGTTTGCGCACTGGCCTTATTAAACCTAGATATTATACGATACTTACTTTTTTTCCATTACTTACTGATGCTTTTAATAGGGACCGTATTTCATAACATAACTGTCCGTCTTAGTCAGAGAAAATTCTTTAAAAGTTTTTACTTTAAGTAAAAAAAGACTAATGAACAAAGATATAAATGTTTTATGTATTCTGTCCAAGAGATACATCACCCCCTTATTATTATGTAAAATAACCGTGTGTGGCCTTACATAACATAATATCATTACAAACATTTAATAGAGAGCTTTTAAATTCCCTTACATGTACAAAATGTAATGTTACATCGCTAAATGAGCCCGTGATCATTATTTCTCATCCATCAGAGAGTACGTTTGCAAATTGCAAGTGGCTTTGTGCGTGCATAAATACATCAGTGCACTGTAACTGCGTTCGCGCTGCACCGATGACTATAATCAGCGTTGCAGCCTGATGCAAACACTGAATAGGCATTAACCTCGCTTTTCTCTGACTCAGTACCAAATTGGTACCCTGATTATTGTGTCATTCTTACAAAGATCTACCTTCCCGGATTCAAAACAAAAATGACTGACCTATTCTCTATTTCTTAAACTCTAGCGGTAATTAGATAGTACATCTTAACTACGAGCTTTAAGGTTACAAGTATTATGTTTGCAAACGAGTTAAAATTTATGGCGTCGTTGAGCGTGGGACCAAAGCTCAGTGGCTTCAGCTTATTGGCTTCTAATTCAACGTTGGCGTTAGTTTTGATTCCCTTTATCGGAGCGGCGTCCCTAGATTTCCTTAATGCGGTTTGTAAGCACGAGCGGGCGACGTGGCGCGATGAACGTGTGCGATACCATTCATTAGGCGGCGGCTGGGCTGCTCACGCGTCAAATTAGCCCGGCCCGCGCTTAATTAGACAGCGAGCGTCGTCGCTTGCGCCGGCGCAGCCGCCCCCGCTGCCCACCCGCCCGCCGTCCGCCGTTCGCCGGTACATGAAACTTACACAACCAATAGACATAATGTGGGCAATTAGTATATGGACATTACAAACTGATTCGAAAGCTTGAAAAACATTTATTTGATATTTAAGCTAAACACAAATTTGCATAATTATTACATTCATTTTTATGCACATTACCGATAAGTACATGTCCTAAACAACTTTACAAGCAAGATGCAAACATATCCGACAGGAATGCGATAACAATTTGTGAACGTTAATTGGGGCTTTTATGCACCTTCCTACGTCTAGTTTGAAGTCTTAGTTATTCAGCAATTACGCCGTAGACAACTGTATCTAAAATAGGTGTGTTAGTGTGTTTTAATTAAAGGACAATGGCTGGATCAGCTGCTGCGACCGTTACGCGCCGGCACGCGAGTGGCGAGTGGCTAGTGGCAAGCTGTGAGGAGCCGGTGGTGACTGGTGATGTGCCGGCCTGCCAGCCTGCCACGCCGCACCCGTCTGCTCTTCTCCTCACGTCAATTACTGACTGACACACAATAATTGTAACACCAATTATCAACCAGCTACCAGTAAGACGCAACGCAGCATCTTGCCAGCACCGAACAAGTTTGGGTGCTAGCTAGACAATCGAATAAGTAAGTATATATGTGATTTTTACTGATGAAATGTCACAATCAATTTCATACTGTGTTATGTAAGTGTAATAAATTTAAATGGCTATGGAAGTACTGTTGGTTATTTACGGAGAATAAGCTCAATTTCATATTAACTTGTTAAGTTTTAATTGCCAGCGGAATAGTAGGTAGCAGTTTCCGGTATTCAGCGAGACTTCAAAATACTCCGATGTGCACTTCAGCTCACATACCACCTTAATTAGAATTACGATAAAGTAGAAGGCAGGGTACATACAGGGCTGAAGTATGTAAGTGTATGCCTATTAAGCTACAATTGTAAGTATGTGTTGTTGTGAACAATTAGCGTAATTACAAGAACGGTTTTCAAGAGCAGGTGTAAAACTTAGACAAGTCATAATACCTAGTAACGGAATTGGCTCCGGGCGGTACTAGGGAAACATGCCAGTAGGCTGCAAAATTACTAGTTTTCTATATAATCGATCCGTCTAGTACAAGTATAATTCTAAGCACCTTTACGGACGATTTGGCTGGCAATTATTTAGTGCGTGCTAGATGCTATCGGCCGTAATGGCTAGAAAAACGTAAAAGTGGAAATTTATTGGTAAACAAGTATCGTGACGAATAAATAAATGTGTTGCAACTAACTTTTGTTAGTTTGAAAACTGTTAGGTATCGTCGGGTACAGAAAGTACTATATCAATAACGTAACGGTATTTTTTATAATAGTTCTCAACATGAAGTAAAAGGGGACAACCTGTTTTTGTATTTCTAATGGAAAGACAAAGACAAAGAAAAATAAAAAGCTTTTTTGATTGTCATTCTAAATAAAAGAAAAAAAAAATCATAACTATTTATTAAGTCTTTCAGAATAATCACAAAGTTTTCGAAAAGCTGTTGAAATTTTGTTCTCTACGCTACGAGTAGTCCCAGTTAGTACCTTACCTACGGTACATACAGGTGGTGGGGTGCTACATTGCGGCTGCGCTCGTGATCTCCCGGCACACTGCTGGCTAAATCTCGCGGCACATAAATTTCGCAGGTTCCGTTGTGAAAGCCAATATTCTTTGTGGCGTTGAGCGGGCTCTATTTCTAACATTAAATAAATTACACCGATATTACGAGAACGAATCGGTAGAACTTGTTTGAGCCCGACGTGTCTACCGGGACGTTCCATCGCAAACATCAATTTTGCATTAACTACCAATGAAGTTATAGACACGAATTCGATTTGTGTGCATATTTATTTGTTTTTTAGTCTGATTGCAGTCGTTTTGTATCTAAAGCAATATTTCAAAACCTATTTGCATTTATTTATGTAACAAGTATTTAGTCAGAATGACCAACAAGGTACATCGGCAAGTGACCAATGTTAATTTATGTACAAAAAACCTCTTGATTATTTAACAAAATTGAAAGATATGTTTACTTAGGCTCGTATTTATAAAGCGATCTCAAGATTGAGAGCAATATTAAGTATGGATTTGACAGGCCGTTTTGTACTGAAATGACATTTCTGATACGAACTCAAACTCGCTGTCACTCTTGAGAGCTGATTATAAATACGGGCCTTAGTCTTGATAGAAGAACACCTAAAAATGTGGGCGGCAGTAATTACTTATTTTTCATAAATAGATACAACCTTCCAGTTACTATATGGAATTGGAATTGCAGTCGATCTACAATCAAACCAAGAGCTCCTTGTATTTAAGTAGTCCTTGTTAACATCGTTAACCATCGTAATTTACATCATTTACCTGTACATATGTACTTACTTGCCAATTATACGATTACCTATACATGTATCCACTTTGCTTTAGAAGCCACGAATCATTAAATAGAAGGGATGCCGTGCCGTTTCATAAGGATCAGAATAAAAACAAATAACAATTTTTGAAAATCAGTGCACACATTGCAAATGAAAAGATTGGGAATCCATTTTAATAAAGATCAGTTGATTTAGTAGAAGAATACAGTACAATTTAAAAAATTGGTACTAGATGTGAAAAATTTCATTCTATGACTCTACGTATATTTCAATTCTCGGTGCACAAAATTAGTACATTTAATTAAAAGTAAAGGTTTTTGTCTGAAACTTCTACAAATCTCAAAACATACTTATACCTACTTAATTGGGATTAAAATTGCGACCCAGATTTCTATTCATAAGACAAATTGACTATTACCCATTTATCTTAAAGCTTACCAAGATTTACTACTTAACATTAATCAGACGATCATTATTATATTTAATCTGGTCAAAATTAAGTAATAACCCAAATTATTTCATGCTTCATTTCAATTTAGAATGGTTGTTACTAATTCTTGAATCATTAGGATGTAAAATTGATATCCTTTGACTTTGTATCTGCTCCTACATTAATTCACAATGTCGTGACTGATTCTGTATGCAACAATATTAGTCACGAAATATTTATATGCAAATTCTTACGATTCTTCTCTTTAATTGGAGAATTATATAAATTTACTTGTTTATAGAATTTGTTTTTAAATTAAGGTACAATTCAAACGATGAAACACCTAAAATCGTGTCCTGCGCTCCTAAACCTGCACGCAAGAAGACCTCATGACAGCGGCTGATAATGCTGTTAAAGTGGCCAAATTCTGGGCTGCAACAGTGTAGTGTCTGCCATCGACACGAGAAACAGAAGTTACTGTACAGGTTGGACTGTAGGTGCGCTGCAACTGCTGATATTCGGTCGTTGGAGCATGCAGTCCAACTGTTGGAATAGTAAAAGTCAATAGTCCTTTATTGGTAATATAGTATTACAAGTCATAATAATAGTAACTTTAGTTAGTGGTAATATTTTTATCTAGATTTACACTACACGTATTAAATAGAAATCAATGAGTTACGTACGATGTTACGAGTAACGCAAATGTGTCGCGTTGATGTCTTTTGTATGGGGATTTAGAAAATTAAATTTTAATTTTTCTTTCGTAAGATTAACATTCGTTAATTTATACTATTTGCCTCTATATTTTTTAAATTGGTTTATTTATTATATATAAGTAATGTCTTAGACTTAATTAATAAGTTACAAGTTAATAATTAATTAATTAACAACATTTTATGTAATGTAGGCTACGCACAAAATCACCAAATCTTGGCTAAATTTCTACCTGTCATTTTTAGAAAGGAGCGACAATATTTTTATAAAGATTTAAATAAGTCGTGGTCTTCACCGAATCGATAGCACTGTCACATTTTTTTTATTGATATTACTCCGTTAAATCTTTGATCCTAATAATTTTAAGTCAAAAGTTTACATTTACATTGGTAAATAAGTAAACGTGTCTGACTAACTTTATGTTACGTACCTGTTTCAGTTTCCGTGTAGGTACATAATTAAATAAAATTTAATTCAAATTAGGAATGTAAGTAGGTAAATTAAGATGTTCCTCGCAATATACGCGCCATCTTGTAAATTAGTGGGTACTTACGTGGTACATAACATGAGCACTCGTGGTGTAGTCTAAAAGGTGAACATTTTATTTACAACACCGATCTGCGGGTCGGAGCCGCATCGAATTACGGGTTCCGCAACATCTGGCGAATACTAACGAATTCTAAGCTATTGCTGCCCATTAGCTTACTTAGATATTCTCAGATATTTCGCTAAAACTGCACAGCGTAGCAGTAAACTACAGTTAGCTTTTTATATAAACTACATAGTCGCATAAATTGCATCGTTCTCACATCGAGCCGTTTATTGAATCGTACGTTCAATGCGCACTGACTTCACCATTTGGAATAATAGACATTAGCGGACTGTATATGGGCTTGCCAGGAGTTCCCACTACGCTGCCGGGATCCGACGAATTTATGGCTCAATTCAAAAAGAAGAATTATGCACCTAGATCGGGCATTAGGGCAAACAGTGCACCTCAAATATATTTACGAGCCGCCAGCGCCCTCGGGCGGCCATTGCATTGCGCAAGATCTACCAACGACGTTATTCAAGCTTTACTCACGTTTTCAAGCTCTCGGGTCTCTATGTGACCAACTTAACCTATTAATTGCGGGTTCCTAGTGATAATAGATAATTATCGTGATGTAATATATTAAAATACTCTAGACTGGAAGATTACCGCTACTGATATCGGTTTAAGACATTGATGTTAGATGAAAACAAATAGCTATTATTTTAATCAAGCGACCTATTTCATACGTAAGTACAATGCTGGAGTAATAGTAGACGGAGGAATCAGTCGATCATCTGCCCGGGGCTGCGCGCGCGCACGCCCTCGTTTCGATCCGCGTTTTACCTATCACCACTCCATTATTTATTGCTCTGTGTTTGTACTGAGGACAATAAAACCACTAGTCCTATCTATTGGCGCTATGAATATTCATGCGATTTCTTGATAAGTAGACTTGTCTTTTCTTTACTAGCCAAAACACACCCCATTAAAATATATGTGCTAAGCCTTTACAATACTGCACTTAGGTATTATTAAACATGTCTTCGATGATGTGGAAAACACAACAAGAGGTAGATAACGGTAAATTTTAATACCAATTGTCGTTAGATCATATGTACGGAAAATTATGTAAATCTAAGTGTAATCTCAGGATCCGTGAAGCATGTAAAAATTTAGGAGGACAATTTAGAAACCTAACTAGGCTCTTGTCTTTTATGCCGGAGAATAAAGAAGGACTACTGCTTGTTTCCTAATAAACAATATTTTATTGATCGTATCTAGAAATCAATGAGAAATCTAGATTAAAAAATCAGTTCTAGTGCAATGACTTAAAATGATTCTGAACACGATTTTATATGATGTTGTGTTGTACAATAGTAAATCTTCTTCTGTAGTAGGTACTTATCCAGTGACATCATTTATGTGTCGAAAAGGCTATGGTTTCGTCTCACACATTCATAAAATAGTACCCTAAACAATGTTAGTAATGTTAAACAAACTAGGTAGAATAAAAACAATTTAGCTAAGAAAAAACGTCCCCGAAATACAGCATAATCGGCAACGCTTGATGTCGCTCTATTCTCTTGTTTTCCATCCAGTGTATATCATCTTTATTCAAACTAATATGACAAATGTATTGAAACTAGATTTTACTTATTTGTCATAATTTTATGGCAAGATTTTTTAAAGCATTACATACACAATTTATATATTTGCACAAATTGTAAATAAAGGTTACAGAATAGAAATTTTTATACCAAGGGAGAATCTATTAATTTGCTTGTCAACTTAACGTGGGCGGAAAGCAAGACTACTTAATTTAACCAACAGATAATGAGCAAGTAGGTAGCTAATGAGTTAACAAGACATACAAATTCAAAACTATTTAGTATGAGTTAAGTACCATGTGAAGGAAGTAATCATAAATCAGTATGCTAGACTTCTAAGCAAGACTAGTCATAAGTTATGCTTATTATTTTAGTAAAGTATAAAATACTCGTAGGTGCTGTCACTTAATTTATTTTTCATTAAGAGTTTGTGTGCTCAGATTATTAGAAGTGTCAAGGTTAATTTAATAGTTACTAAATAAAAAAATAAAATAAATTAACTATTTATTTATTTTATTTAATAAATTATCTATTTATAGATAAATACACTGATATAATTTCTCCCATGACTTTCCCTATTAGATAGTGGACAAAGTATTTCATAGGAATTAACTTCTCTCTGTCAGTGTCTGACAGTCAAATAAATGTACTGACTGCATACCTATCATAAATTTATTAAGAAAAAAGTTAAAAGGGGTAATTCTGCACAATATAATATTCATAAACTTAAAGCTCAGATATGTAAAACTGCTCTAAATGACGCAAACGATGCCATGACGTTAACAATTCAACGGTTTTATTGTTGCATTCTCACCTGTCGTTGTTTATGTTTATATGAGTGAGTGAATAAATAAACATTCAGCGAGGCTATAAATAATCGCGTTTAAATCCGGGTTGTTATTATTTTTGCCAAGATAAGGCGAACAAGGCAGTCATAGTGAGGCCAGCGAATCCATACTGGAGTACATCAAGATTTTAAATGAACGCGGCACAAAAAGGATCTTACGCCGCCAATATCATTTATTGTTGACTGCCTCCGTGGTCTAATGGTCTGAGCCATGGGCTCTCGATCCGGAAGTTCTGGCTGTGATTTCTAGGGGGGAACACAAAGTTGATATTTGTTAATTTATCACTTTGTGAGATTTTCCCCAGTTTGGTCAGGACATTGCAGGCTAAATCACCTGAATGTCCGAAAAACAAAAAGGATTCCGTGCTTCGGAGGGCACGTTATGCGTTAAGCCGTCGGTCCCGGTAGCTGTCTTTGATAGTAGTCGTTATACAAACCATGTCAGAGGCCTATTAGCTGTGCTATTAGGCGGTTTATAAACTCTGACACTAGGGTTTATCGAGTCAATCGACTCGAAATCCACTCAAGGAGAATATAATTTATGACGGTTTTCCCTACATGCAGCGCCCTCGCCCACGTTCATTTTAAGCTTTGACATGCAGTACACGCATTTAAGCATGCAATGCAGTTCAAATAAGCTTTTACGACGTATTCATTGTCCGGTGAAGACTGTTATGAAACAGACCACTCGGCCGTCTCTGGCTGGATATTACGATGATGCACTTTTATTTTGATTTAGGTTTACAGTTATTCAATACAATACTTAGGCCCGTATTTATAATCAGCTCTCAAGAGTGACAGCGAGTTTGAGTTTGTATCAGAAATGTCATTTCAGTACAAAACGGCCTGACAAATCCATACTTAATATATTGCTCTCAATCTTGAGATCGCTTTATAAATACGACCCTTAGTTTCCGGACCGCGCGCGGTTCTGAGTTTCCTTTTGAACATACCTAAGATGTCTCTTTTATAAGTTTATCCCCAACAAACAAACAAACGTACCTACATAATTTTTTCTCCACATAATACGAGTATTATTAGATACCTACAGGATTAAATAATCTTTCCATATGTCCTTGAAAATATTCTGTTATTTCTGTAAAACAAATCTCTTGATTATGACCTATCTCTTGATTTGATTTATGGAGCTTGTCTCTGATTTCCTGAGTTTACTCATGCTTGTTTATGTTGATATACTCAATTAAATTGTTATAGTATATTAGGCAACGAGGGAATAAAGCAGTGTCTAACGTCACGGGCAGCATATTGAATCCTGAGCGGAATGAAGGATTCTAGGATTAATTCCCGAGCGCAGCGAGGGAATTAAATCTTTAATTCCTGAGCGAAGCGAGGGAGTTATGACAAGAATCCTGAATGTAGCGAGGGATTCAAGTCTGCCCAAGGCGAAGACACATTTATTCCCGAGGAGCATACTATATTTTACACACCTACTGCACAGATTACTTAGACGGTGGCAGGCGTCTGTAAGATAATAAAGCTCAGAAATATACCTAATCATGTAATATTGATACATAAATAAATATTGAAAACATACCAGAAGCAACAGATCCGAAAGTCAATTCACACTCACTGAACTACACTTCACGTTCACAATCCACTACCTACGTATTTTTCCAAAAAACTAATTGATCGTATTTAACATATTCAACATAAATAACAAAATACGATAAAATACTAGTCACAATGTCTTCTGGAGTCAAAATATTAATTTCACTCGACAATTTACGAAATGGAAGTAATAATCAATGAAAGGAAAACTTTTGCAAAATCAAACCGCGTTTATACAAAGCAAAGAGCACATACAGATAACTAGTCATACAGCCTTTTTACACTCGCCGGGAGGCGCAGAAGGCGAGTGTGGCAACAGTTTTAATACACACACAGCCATTTTTTTTTTCTGAAAATTATTTTCTTAGTAGTTCACATGACATTCCAAATTCAAATCACATAATAACCCTTGGGCTATTAAGGATTTCCATACAACTTTAAATCCCTTGGGATTATTTTCTTGCTTTAAACGCAAGTTCCTTGATACATTATGTTGATATAATAATGCAGAGGTGTGTAAACCAATTAAAGTATTATTATACCTTGTTAGCTACCAAAATCATGGGAACGAAATTTTCCGCGCTTTCGGTCGCAACACGCACCTGCTTTTCACAGTACAGTCTGACCGCAGAATCAATGGTGATAATCGGAGGCGGAACAGCCCTGCCCAACCGAAACCCTTGCCATGCCAGTTCCGCCCTTCACCCTTTACTAAACTAAACAGAATCGATCGATCATTCCCTATACATTACTGACTGCATATTATAATGAAGGAGTATAACAATTTGCACGCGGCAATGGACATTATAACCAATTAGGGAAGTACTCACTTTTAACAACAGCTTTGTAGCAAGAATGCGCCCCCGGCGCACGTGTTTAATAGCCATTAAAATAATTTGAAGGTGGTTTTATGTGAAATTAATTATGATAATAAGACACAAAAATGGGGGCGAATGTGGCCACATGACATGCCTCACTGCTTTCGGCTAATTTGCGATGTCCTGTGAAGTTCAGGCAATAATAATTTATTTAGCCATAATAATATTTTGCCTACTTTTTAAATATGATAAAACATGTAAATTATGTAATATCTAAACTAAAATAATAACACAATTAATACTTTACTTATTAAGTATTATAGGTATAAATTAAGATAAGACCGCAAGTATTATAGTATAATGGGCTGAATTTATATTTTTATACACAATATAAGATCCTACAAGAAATGCGTCTATATACTGTAGTTTTATTGGCTTCTTTATCTAGATAGATTGCATTCAACTTTGGCTTCCGAGCATGACAAAAAAGTATAATGAAACAACACTATAGACTATAGTACCCATATTTTTCATTTCATTCACAAATTTGCAGCAGATACCTACTTAATGTGCATTTCAATATTTTAGCATATTACCCAACTCAATGGTATAATAATTAATACGAAAAAGACGCACATTATCGGATTATGATTGCTACGTCACATCAATTCATCATCAAAATACGCAATATGCTCTACTCGTATACGTGGTGTAAAAACATTGTAGTCTTGTTATGTATATCCAAAAATACGTAACTGAAAACGGTATGTTTCCTTCAACGAATTCCAGCTCTCACTGAATAAGCTGCAGAGTCAATTGGGATACCTACCAGATTTTTTAGGAATAAAAAAAACACACGTAAGTTTCTATAAGGTCCACATACATACATACACAAATCACGCCTTTATCCCTAGGTCCACTACTACTTTAAATAGAATATTTTTGGAAATAAGCAGCACCCACTACTTGAGATTCGTTAGAAAAATATGATTTGTTTTTACCCTAATTAAATTACATCAGATTGATCAGATAGCATAACACCCTTTATATAAATAATCATCGTGGTAATATATCAGCTGTTGCGACGTCCTTTGCCGACGCCGCAGATGAATTTAATTTGGTTTTAACGGCGTCCGTATTCAGATTTATGCAATCAATCACGGATTGTTATGAAAGTGTGCGATACGAGACGAACGGACGATTTCTCGGACAAATTTGCATCACCTCTGCAACCAGGTTAAGTGCTGTGCACCCACTTAATAACTATCATTATGATGCTAGTCTTATCATCAAAATGGAGACACCAACTTTGCGGTTAGATGGTGCGCTTAAAGTACTAGAGGTTTTACCAAGAATAAGCCTTAGATGATGATCATCATGTATCAATGATTTGCAAATTGACAGGGTTATAATGGAAAAATATACTAGGCGCAAAGAAGCTCTTCCGAAACTAAATAAGTCCATTAATTTGAGACACGGTTTCCATAATTTCTTCAAAAGATTTATGTCACAAGGTGAAATAGCTAAAATACATTTGTTGGCCGAAAACCTAATAAGGTGAGGCATGTTGCTTCTAACTATTACGATACTAAATCAACAAGCGTTGCCTGTAACGAGTGTAACCAGACGCGTAATGTGCGAGATGTATAGCTACATGGCCACTTCCCATTGCGTACCAGCACTTAATGGTCCATCTACATGTATTAAGAAGAGTGGCAATATTTCTTATTTGAGTAATAGAGCAATGAGTAATGAATGTACACACTATGGCATGGACGGCAGTTAGGGCTTGTGGTAACTGAAGACACGAGAAGTTGAATCTTGCTGAGTTCCAGTTCCAGTTCTTATAGTTGAGTGAAATTAATATTTTGACTCCAGAAGACATTGTGACTAGTATTTTATCGTATTTTGTTATTTATGTTGAATATGTTAAATACGATCAATTAGTTTTTTGGAAAAATACGTAGGTAGTGGATTGTGAACGTGAAGTGTAGTTCAGTGAGTGTGAATTAAATTCGTGAACGCTACTGCTCATTTTTTAGATCTTTTTACAAACATTTTACATCCCATGTATCATTTTATTTTATATTAATTTTTGATATGAATATTTTCCTGGGGTAAAACTAGCCTTTATTATTTATGGACAATAAAGTTTTTTAAACGTGAAAAATTCATTTAAACGCTTCAGTAGTTTCCTTTTCATAATACTTATTAGTTTTTATTATTTTGATCACTACTAAACCTTGTTTTACCTGTGAGGCTTTGGAGGAACTAATAATTCACAAACCTAGACAACCAGCTCCCCATTAGCCACAGATTATGCTAAACTTATGTTAATTCAGAATCACAAAAACCAGCATTTTATAATCACTGCATAATCTTTACCTTAAAAGCGTGATGTTTGTTAAAAAAAACTTTTAGAATGTACATGTCGACATCCAAATTTATTGGATCGTCCTTGGTGATTCAATTAAATATTTATAAAAGACACTCCTAGAATTCTATTATTAACAAAAAATTATGTATGGTTAAAAATCATTATCTTTGGGTCATAATAACGTGTAGAGTAAGTACCTACAAGTACAAGTATCAAAACCCCTCGAAGCTATCACACATTCAACATAAATTACCATTTAATGATGATTGAGTCTTCAAACAGTAATTTTACACATGAGTGTAGTGTAAGGATGGATTTCAAATTTACCTCTTAGCTATCTGACTTGAAGTTTCATCTGCAGTAAAAAGTAGCCTACATGTTAATAATGTGCGTTAATTAATACGCGCGACCAGCTAGTTGACATGATTTTTTTGCGACGATAGATATAATAGACCTAGCTACTTCGGACAATATACACAATATACTTACATATCCTTTAATGAATGGAAATCCTTGAACGGACAATTTATAAAGCGATCTCAAGAGTGAGAGGAATATTAAGTATGGATTTGACAGGTCGTTTTGTACTGAAGTGACATTTCTGATACGAACTCAAATTTCCTGTCACTCTTGAGAGCTGATTATAAATACGGGCCTAAAACTTCATCATCATAATAATTTGTTAAAATCTTTGGCCAAAATCGTATGAAAATCAATTGCGCAGTGTGTTTAGTTTTTATATAAGTACACGTTCAGACGAATAACACAGTGGAAAGACTTTGTTTATAACATGTAGTGATTATGATTACCGTACACAAAGTATTGCGTTAGAATTTTCTCAGGGTGATATAAACATGAGTCATTCAGTGGCCATTCTGTGTACCAACTGTGACAGTTATCTCAATAAATGAGCCATTATTCGGCGAGGTTTCATTTTTAGTCGTCTGATCTATTACATATTGTCCTACGCATCGGAGAGTCGCAATCTAATCTTTGCATCGTGGGACCGGGCGGGCACTGATGTGACGCATGCTAAATTAAAATAAATAGTATTGACTACTGCCCCGCAGTACCACGACACTCCGTATTGAGTAACTTTATCTGTGATATATATTTTGCAATATCTAGATGCTACATCTAAGATGACTTAAAAGACGCTATAATAGGTCTTCTAAAAACTAGAATTTTAAATGTATTTAAGAATGGTGTCCACCTGCGCCTACGCAAGTCTGCCAAAAAAAAACTAATTTACTACATCTACTGACTCTATCAAAAAACTAAAAAAGATGCTAAATATTTATCATTAGTTTTCCACCCGCAGATTTACACGTGACTAATTAAGTTTTTGTGTAGGAGTGAGTGAAGTGTTTTGCTGCAGACATATTCCAGGACCTACACTACACTAAGTATCTTTGCCAAGATTCATCTTGATCTTTGGAGTCATTACAGCGTGCTAGAGATAAATGCAAGCATTTAAATTTCCGCATCGCATTCGCCAATAATATTAGTGGGATGTATAGAACTCTTCTCTACATCTCATCTCACTATATGGATCTAAGTATGTATATTTTTATATAACTAAGAGAGCTTCTGCAGCATCAGTAGCCGTGAGAACCAAGTAATTGATCTCGATAATCCCGACTAACTGTAAGCTTTCGTTAATAGCCCCGTCTAGGCCACGATGGATCTAGATTCAGATAGCCATCTCAGATTAACCTCAAAACTATATCTAATACTTACAAATATTGCAATAAGCTGAGATAACAGCTGGGGTATTATGTAAGGCACATCAAACTCATCAAATATATTTTTTCTATTTTTATGACATGCACTTTTGGTCACGTATCGATGATGGATGAATATAGAATAGGTATACATAATAATCACTTAATGACATACATTTTATATGATTGCCAAAAATGGATAGATACGTCTACAAGAAATTTGATGCTGGTGATAATATATACGCGTCATACTAATCAAGTAATCATGTGCCTAATACGTAATGTGATAATACTAACCTTGTAGTTATAAAACGGTGCAAATTCTTATCTTATTCAAACATTTCTGTTCAGAAATGAGACAATGGTCGGATAATGAGCAACCGTCTCGGAATTGATTTCACATTTGGGATTAGAAAGTCATCCGGTACCATTAAACCCACTTAACCTGCCTTATTAAAATTTACCATGTTATTGTTAGTCGCAAAACCATAAAGCAGTAATTCCCATTAGTCAGGTCAGTATCGCTCACAATAACTACTCGAATCGGATTAAACCTTCTTATTACACGGCAGTAAAGTAAATAGTCCCGCGATTTATTCGTGATCAATAAATGTCTGGTTAGCTGTAACATGGGCTGTAGTCTGTAGGTAGACTGGCCCATCTGACAGATCAGTTCGCTCCAGTGAGCACTTGAGATGTCTGGACGTGTCTGAGCAAAAAGTGACTCAACACTCAAGCTCCTTTCTCACTGACAAGGTAACCATGATATTCATTTTCATTTACTAACGTTTCAATATAGGATTAAGTACCTACCCTATTAAATATAACCTGCAATAGATAACGAAATGCCCATAATGATTATTATATGTTACACTCTCATAGCTGAAGAGTTAGTCACCTCCAAGTGTCCATTCACGGATTAGGTAGCGATTGCGCGTAGATGCTTGATTGATTTTTCTCACTCGCCCGTCAGATAAATACTTCAGATAACAAAGATGTCTGTAATGACTAAGGTAAAATGATATTTCGCTTATTAGATAGAAGCTGTGCTGTGATACATATTTCACGGTTATTATTTTAGCCCACAAATATGAATATTGAATTAAATTTTATTAGCCATAAATTTGAGAAGATAAACAGATAGATGGGAAAGATATTACCTATAAACCTAGAATATCATTTCCGTCATGACCTCATAATGATATTCCGCTATTATACCCAAATCGACACGTGTAACCGACTGGAAATTATACCGTGTTTATTGTTGTTACATTGCCAAAGCACCTACGGAAACCGTAAACCGCAAAGCCCATCGACTTCTAAAGCCGGGCTGACCGCACGGACAGGACACGCCGACCGCACTGACCTTGTTGCGTTAATGCACCCTAATTTCACCGCACCGAAAAACCGGCACGTCATTCTGTTTGCACGACTTGCCCATAAATTAATGCTGTACGAGTGCTCCCGTGAGTGCGACACGCTGACACGCACGATCCCCGCGCGTCGCGTCGCCCTGCGCGCCGCTGCCAGCGCAGCCCGGCTCGGCGGCTCCGCAGCCCGCGCCCCCGCCGCCGACCTTTCATGTTATTGCAAAAAAGCAGCCGCGAAACTCAGATTAATTCGGACACATTTTCTCTGATTAAATTAACATGACAACCATTGCGATGCGGATGTAACGGCTAGGGTAAGTTCTCAGAATCGATCGAAAGCACGCAACACTCGAAGACGGTCTCGTTCGCGTCGTACAAGTAATTGCCGTGTCGGAGATGCAGATAAGCATGCGAGACGAAACTATGTTTTGTGAAAATTTATTGCTTGCTAGTTGGCGATTGTCGCTAGAACCAATTTGACCTAATCTATCGTGATGATCCACGTAAATGGATTGAGGGCTGATTAGGCGGCGCGATCGGATCTGGGGCCGAAGGGCAAGATGGCCGATAAGCCGGCAGCGTCGGCAGC